>JANBPA010000024.1:0-27070 GCA_027575275.1 Coemansia sp. RSA 2711
GTGCCATGCCCGCTGGCGCGGGAGGCACGCCATGGAGCGACTATGTCAACCAGCTCATTCGCATGTTCAATGACAGTCAGGACGGCGAGCCGAGGCAGCTGCCAAAGTAGGAGCTTGGTTACTGCAGTGGATTCGCCCCCCGTCCTCAGGTCTGTTTGAAAGTTTCAGAGTCACATGACAATCACGGGCGTTGCTCGGATGTGGTCGCGGCTCCGCCTCTTGCTGCGTCTGGACGTGGTTTTCTTCGGTTTGTACTGTTTCATTGGTAATCACTGTTTGAAATGTTGCAAAAGTACGCTAGCTTTGTGGTCAACAACGCCGCGCAGGTGAATTCCATCGAAAATGGACTTCGCACGCTTACATATATCCTGCCCGGCCGCTTTGCCGACGCCGAACTGGCCTCCGAGGCGATATACACGTTGCTGAGCTTTGTTGGCGTGTATCACGACGGCCTGCTCTCCAAGGCGGCAAAATCGGGTCTGCTGGTCGATAAGCAGGGTCAGCCCGTAAAGATTGACTCCACGCCATTCAATCGTTATCATGGACGGCTATCGCGCGGCTCTGATGTGTATCGCATAGCGTCGCTGTTGCTGAGCGGGTTGCAGTTTAGCGAAAAGCTGGTGGAAATGGTGGTTGCCAAAAAGTTTGGCGACAAGCTGCGGTGGAAGGTCGTGTCGTTGATCGAAATCATCAAGATTGTGTTGCGCTTGAACTTGTTGCAGCTCAGCGGCCGGCGGATGGTGACAGGGGCGGTTGTCCCCGAGCGGCTAGTGGATCCGGCCGCACTTGGGTCGGTAAGCCGGACAGCGCAGGCCGTTGACTCCGATGTGCTGTGGAGGGGCGAGCGCAGCGGGCTAAGCTTCAAATCGGTCAAAGAGATCCTGCAAAATACCGAGGGCAACGCCGACCTAGGCAGCTTTATAACCAGCGAGGCCCGGGATGCGGAGAGCGTGGCACCAGCGGAAGCGCTTATTCGGCCGTTCAATTCCCTAGGGCTAGCCGGGGAGCTGCTGTTCATTTTGCGGCCACTTATCTATGTCCTCGGAATTCGCAAGCTCGGTCGGGGCGACTGGCGGCCATGGGCGCTCTCGCTGCTGATAGAGCTGGCCAGCCGGCAAATGATTCGGACCGACTTGCACTCTGGAAAGGACGACGTGCCGGAGCATACGCTCGAGAAGGAAGAGCTGTCACGCAGAAAGTGGCTGTTTTTGTATTACTTGCTGCGCTCGCCGTTCTTTGACCGCTTTACCGAGTCTCGTTTGACCCGGCTTGCTGAATGGTGCAACAACAAGCCGCTGCTCAGCCTGCTGGGGTCGCTGATCCAGGACTACCAGCCCCTGTGGCAGCAATACTACTTTTACACGGCCGGATCGTGACTGGGGCACTCTAGCCAGTTGTTCTTTGTTGTTGTTTAGCAAACACATGCGCGATGCCTGTATGACTCAGTGGACGGCTGTATATTCGAGCGATGAGAGGGTGGGGTGCTACAGTAAACTCTATCCAGTCTATCGTTTCAGAGACGTCAGCGAGATCTCGCTCATGGTCGTGTGCAGGCTGCTGGTCAGCCCACGGTGCTTTAGCTCCTTGAGCACCTCGGGGTCCTGCAACAAGTTGTTCTTTGCGCCCGACAGCAGATTGTCGTGGATTGCGCGCAGCGCCGTCGATGTCTTGGAGTTGTTGATAACGCAGCTAATGTTGATCTCTGACGCGCCTTGGCTAATCATTTCAATATTTACACCGCTCTTGGCCAGCGTCTGGAACATGGTGCCAGCAATGCCCACCATATTCCGCATCTGCTTGCCAACCAGCGACAGAATTGCCATGTTCCGCAGAATGTCAACGGCGCCCAGCAAACTCAACTCCTGGATCGCCGGCTGGAGATTCCGCTCAACCACCGAGTCCGACAGCGCCATTGAGACATGCACCTCCGAGGTTGAGATCAGATCGACGGTAATGCCGTATTTGTCCAGGATCGAAAAGATGCGGGCAAAGAAGCCGTGCGACACGCTCTTTCGGTTCGAGTGGATGTTGATGACCGTGATGTCGTCCTTGATGGTAACTGCTGTCGGATGCCGCCGCGACAGATCCAGCATATAACCATTCTCCAGCAGGATCTCAGGCGTACTCATGGACGGCGATGGCTCGCCGGAACCAACTGCGCTAGCCGGCCGCGAGAGCAGATCGGGGAAGATGACGGTGCCGGCACCGTCGGGATTCTGCACGTTCTTGATGCGGATCGGGATAGCCGCGCGGATGACCTGCTCCATAGTGAACGGGTGGATGACCTCGGAGCCATAGTATGTAAGCTCAGCTGCCTCTTCGGGCGTGATAATCTTGAGCAGTCGCGCCGAAGGCACCTTGCGCGGGTCGGCAGTGAATATGCCGTCGACTTCCTTCCACACCTGCAGCTCTTGGGCACCCACGCCCACGGCAATCAGCGCGGCAGTCAGGTCAGTGTACCCGCGGCCAATGCTGTAGAGGATGCTGCCGGGGCACGGTCCAAAGTAGCCGGTTACCACCGGCACGCTGCTGCCGCACTGGTTGACAATAGCGGCAAAACGCTGCGACAGGTAGTCGTAGAATGTCTGGTCCAGATGGCTCGGATCAAAGTGCCGATCGATAGCCTTCTCCAGGTTGACGTATGTAGCATCGACGCCCTGGTCCTTGAGCACCGCAGCCACGTATTCGCATGCCAGCTTCTCGCCAGTGCCAACGATAATATCTTTTGACTTTGGCGAAACCTCGTTGATGACTTCGGCAGCCTCCAAAAACACCTTTAGCCGGCGACAAACGTCGGTCAGGCTGGCAGATAGCCCGCCTTTGATGGCCACGTCACTAATGCTGTTCTCGATCGCCTCCAGGTGATCTTCGAGAATATCGCGCACAATCTGCTGGTGACTGTCCGAAACCTCGCCCAGGACGGCGTCGGCGGCCTTTACTAGCCGTGTGGTGGTGCCCTTGGCCTTGACGTCGGTGCTGCGAGCCGAGCACACGACGATGACCCGATGGGTCTTGAGTAGGTTACTACAGTGCCAACCCGCAGCTATTGAGAGGCATGTGCTTCACAGAATAGATGACTCTCCCACGTGCGCACTATTGTTTCCAGCTCGGCGTTGCCGCCACCAATGAACCGCCGATTTCGCCGATAAGCGCGAGCTGGGTGCCTAGGAGGTTTGTTGGAAGAAATCAGAGATACTTACGGAATGATCTGGCCACAGATGTTCTGGATAAACTTGCCGACGCTGGTGCCGCCAAACTTGAGCACCAGGACGGGTTTGTCTGTGGGGTTGGGTGTCAGCGTCATCGTTGGCTGGGCGTGCAAACCACAGTAGGTTTCGGCGCGGGAATTCAAGTAGTGCTACTGTTGCAAATGTGCCAGGAATGCACTGTTCCGGTGCGTAGCGATAAGTCCAATGGAAATCAAAAGCAAAGCTAGAGAGAGAAAACGAAAGCGAAAGGAACGGGATCTTCCCCCGGACCGAGCGACGAGGCCTATTAAACGCGGCGAAAAGTTTTCGTGAGTCAAAATATATTCTGCCCAAGGTACCAGTCGGCGGGCCAGCTGACCAATGGCATGGCCCCGGCGCTCTCCAGTCGAGTCATTGCGCGGATCGCCCCGTGGTAACAAGAAACGGTGAGGAGTTGAAAATATTGAATAAACGAGAGAGAGAGAAAAAAAAAAGTTCTGTCCAGATTAGTCAGTCAGAGAGCGGAACTGCTCCTCCATATCTCTCTGCAGCTGCGTGTACTTCTCGGCCAGCGCCTGTTCGCCATCAGCCGGATCTTCAAACTTCATGGAGCTGAGGCGATAGATGATGTCACCCATGTTGTCACGGATCTTGGCCCAGGTGATCTGGCCCGAAGTGGACTCGACGGCGTGCGTGGCCTGCTTGTAGAACCCAATCATGTTGCGCAGCATCCACGTCGTCTTGTAGAACGGGCAGTAGCGGTCATAGTTCGAGTAGCCATTCTGCTGCAAAAAGTCGTCCTTGATGATGCGCGCCACTTCGAGCGTGATCTTGTCGGTCTCGGCCAGCGCCGACTTGCCGACCAGCTGGACAATCTCGGACAGATCCTCCTCGGTCTGCAGAATCTCCTTGCACCGGGTGCGCAGCGACACAAACTCGGGATCGGCCTCTTCGTAGTACGGCTCCAAAGCGTTCATGTACTTTGAGTAGCTGAGCGACCAGTTGACCGACGGGAAGTGCTTGCGCTGCGCCAGCTTCTTGTCCAGGCCCCAGAACACCTGCACAATGCCCAGAGTCGCCGATGTGACCGGGTCCGAAAAGTCACCGCCAGGCGGGGACACTGCGCCAACCACCGACACGCTGCCGAAGCGCTCGGGGCCACCCAGGCACTTTACCTTGCCGGCACGCTCGTAGAACGAGGCCAGACGCGCGCCCAGATACGCTGGATAGCCCGAGTCGGCGGGCATTTCGGCCAGGCGACCCGAAATCTCACGCAGAGCCTCGGCCCAGCGCGAGGTCGAGTCGGCAATCATGGCCACGTGCTTGCCCTGGTCGCGGAAGTACTCCGACACCGTGATGCCTGTGTAGATTGACGCCTCGCGCGCGGCTACCGGCATGTTGGACGTGTTGGCCACCAGCGTTGTGCGCTGCATGATGGGCTCCTGGCGGCCGTCAACTTCGGTGGTGAGCTGCGGGAAGTCCATCAGCACCTCAGACATCTCGTTGCCACGCTCGCCGCAGTTGTGCACAACGGCCAGGTTGGACAGCAGGAACTGGTGGTCGGTGTCGTCGGCCAGGGTTATGCCAAAGTAGTCGTCAGCATCAGACTTTGCCAGCTTAAAGTCGGTAGGCTGGGCCGGGCGCTCGACTGCGCCGGCGGGGGCGGGCGTCTGCTTGTGAGAAAGAGAGCACTTGCTCAGAACCGATTCCATGGCCCCCTCGTTGCCGCCCGAAATGCGCACGATGTACGACGCCTTGTGCTGAACCCCCGCCGCAACGTGAGCCGGCACACCAGAGACTGACGCTTGGATGCCCAGTGAGCGAACAAGCTTGACGAGGCCGTCACGAACTGACGGATAAGCCGTCTTCACGGTAGCGTTGGCCTGCGCACCCTTCACAACCTGGCCGTCGGCATCAATGAGCCCGGCCAGGAAATGCTCACGTACCGGAATAGACTCGCGAGCGAGGAACGAAGGCACCGCCTTGGTGCCGTCGTCTTGGCGAACGCCCGTGTCCTTGATAGCCGACCAAACCACGTTGCCAGTATTCGAGTCCCGAGCATGGAGAGCGATCAAATCCCCGGTAACCGCGGCATCCATATTTAGAGCTTTGCTGTAGTCGCGCACACGATCGACCAGCTCGTCGCCCTTGGCGCCAATGGAGAACGCCATCTCATCGTGGCAGTCATCGCCAGCCCACAGACCAAGCAGGTAGGCGCCAGCTGCGGCGTCAGGGAAGCGTCTCTCCAGGACCGGATCCTCGAACAGCACCGGGCCAATCATCTGCTGGGTAGCCTTGCGAACATGGGCGTGAAGTAGCTCGACATCGCGCGCCTCAACAGTCCAGTCGATGTCTGTCATGCTGACAGTCGAGGCAAACTCAGCCGCCAGCCGGTGGGCATGCTCGGCGCCGCCCTGCGCGTCATGCGGGAACGACTCCGTCAGCAGCTCTACTAGCTCCACATTGCGCATGGAGCCAGTGTCCTCGTCGAATATGTGCACGGTCTTCAGCTGGAAGTATGTGACTGACGTGTGCTGCTTGCCCTCGTGCGCATGACTAGCGATAGCAATGTGCTGAGGAGTCTTGACCACCAGGAGATGGGTCGCATTGCAGGTAAAAGAGGTGCCCGCAAGGTCAACTCGGTACATAATCTCGTGGCCACGCGGCAGAGCAACCACCTTGCGGGGAAGGCCGTCCTTGCCCATGACATCGTCATTAACCACGATATCCTCAATGTTCTTGTCCGTGCCATCGGCCATCATGACCTCGGTTCCCTTGGCAAAGCACCCAACATAGACGATAAAGTCCGAGTTGGAGTATTTGGACAGCGACTGCGAAATGACTGTCTTGCCGCAGCCAAACGCACCCGGAATTGCCGTCGTGCCGCCCTGCACACACGGGAACAGTGCGTCCAGCACGCGCTGACCGGTAAGCAGCGGGTGGTCGGCCGCCAGCTTCTCGGTGGCCGGGCGCGGCATGCGCACGGGCCACACCTGCATCATCGTGTGCTGGGTCTTGACGCCCTCAAACTCGGTCTCAAGCACCACATCGGCAACAGTATACTTGCCGCGAGGAGCAATGTGCGTGATGGTTCCGCGGGCATTGGGCGGCAGCATAATGTTGTGGTTGCGTAGCAGCGAGTTCTCGTAGACCGTGGCAAACACGTCGCCGCCCGCAATGTGGTCGCCGACCTTGAACCCGGCCGGCTCAAACTCCCACTCAAGCTTCTTGTCCAGCGCCGGCGTTTCAATGCCGCGAGGGATGTAGATGCTCTGCGATACCTCCTGGATTGCCTTTAGCGGCCGCTGGATGCCGTCAAAGATGTTGGAGCTGAGGCCAGGCCCGAGCTCCACCGATAGCGGCTTGCCCGACCGGAGCACTGGGTCGCCCACGGTCAGACCGGCGGTCTCCTCGTACACCTGGATGGTGGCTTTATCGCCCTCCATGCGGATAACCTCGCCGACCAGCGCTTCGTGACCCACGCGCACCAGCTCAAGCATGGCGGCTCCCGTCATATGCTCGGCAATGACGACCGGCCCGGAAACCGAAAACACGTAGCCAAAGTCGGACTCGTTGGCGTCCTCGTCGAGGTGCCTAATGTCCCGTGCTGCGTTCTCGAGTGCCCCGGCCTACATGCCATACACTGACGGCAATTAAGCACGCAGATGCGCGGGGGAGTTGCAGACGTGGCAAATTGTCGGGACTTACCATTACGTTGATGTAAAGTTGATGCGATAAATGTTCAGTCTGAGAATTAAACGATAGCTCCTCTCACGCTGCCAGACAGGAGAAAAGGGAGCGCGAGTGCTGTAGTAGCGGCATGCTCAATGACCTCAGCCCGCCAGGACCAGGGGAGCAATCGTCAGCAACTCGGGGAGCCGCCGAGCCGGCGCGAGCCGGGACAACATGCGGATTACGTGTTCAGCCTCGAGGTTGGTTGCTTGGAGCGCGGTTTGGGTTGGCCGAGGCTCGGAGCGTTTGTGATTTCTTCTTTCTTGCCAATTCGACACGTTTCCATTCATCGCCGCTTCTTGCCTCTGTCGTTACCGAGGCAGTGTACCATTCATTTCTTCCTGCTGCTGTGAACTTAGAACAACACAGCCGCCATCGCTGCAGCCTGCCCGCAATCGCTCGCCCAGCGCACACTGCCACCCGGTTTGTCAGCCAGCAATGCCCAAAGAGGACTGGGAGAAATGTAGGTATTAACCTGGAAATGTGCGTGCTGGTTGCTGCCAGATTGGCATTTGCTAAATCCCCGCTGCTCTATGCTGTAGACAAGAAGCCCGTTGAGGGCCTCGAAGAAGAGAAGGTGAATGGTAACGTATACTAGAGTCAGCTATCCCCCTGGCGCTGTCGGCGACGGCACTGATGCGCGCATTGCTAACCACTACGTATTACGTGTTTACGGGCGAGTAGTGCTTGACGAAAAGGATATTGAGCTGCTCAAAGCGTACGGCGAGGGCCCGTACGCCAAGGAGATCAAGGAGCTCGAGAAATCGATCAAGGATATCCAAAAGTCGATTACAGAAAAGATTGGCGTGAAGGAGCTGGACACCGGACTAGCGCCGCCCAGCCTGTGGGACCTTCCGGCGGACAAGCAGCGCCTGCGGGAGGAGCACGCGCTGCAGGTGGCCCGGTGCACAAAGATCATCGGCGAGGGCGACGCGGCCAAATACGTGATCAGCGTCAAACACATTGCAAAGTTTGTGGTCGCGCTCGCGCAGCAGGTCTCGCCCACAGACATTGAAGAGGGCATGCGGGTCGGCGTGGACCGCGCAAAGTACCAGATTCAGATCCCGCTGCCGCCCAAGATCGACCCGTCGGTCACGATGATGCAGGTCGAGGAGAAGCCGGACGTCACATACGATGATGTTGGCGGCAGCAAAGAGCAGATCGAGAAGCTGCGCGAGGTGGTGGAGCTGCCGCTGCTGGAACCAGAGCGGTTCATCAACCTGGGAATTGACCCGCCAAAGGGTGTGCTGCTGTACGGGCCGCCAGGTACCGGAAAGACTCTGTGTGCGCGAGCGGTGGCCAATCGCACCGACGCGACGTTCATTTGCGTTATTGGCTCGGAGCTGGTGCAGCGGTACGTCGGTGAGGGCGCGCGGATGGTGCGTGATTTGTTCGAAATGGCGCGCACAAAGAAGGCGTGCATCATTTTCTTTGACGAAGTGGACGCCATCGGCGGCGCGCGCTTTGACGACGGCACGGGCGGCGACAACGAGGTGCAGCGGACGATGCTGGAGCTGATCAACCAGCTGGACGGGTTTGACCCGCGTGGAAACATCAAGGTCATTATGGCGACGAACCGGCCGGACACGCTGGATCCGGCGCTCATGCGCCCGGGCCGCCTGGACCGTAAGGTTGAGTTTTCGCTGCCTGACCAGGAGGGCCGCGCGCACATTCTGCGCATCCACGCCCGCAGCATGAGCGTCGAGCGCGACATCCGCTACGACTTGATTGCGCGCCTGTGCCCCAACAGCACTGGCGCCGAGCTGCGCAGCGTATGCACCGAAGCGGGCATGTTTGCCATCCGCGCCAGAAGAAAGGTGGCCACCGAGAAGGACTTTTTGGAGGCGGTGAACAAGGTCATCAAGTCGTACGCCAAGTTCAGCTCTACGCCAAAGTACATGACCTACAACTAAGACCGCTTATTAGTGATTATTTTTTGCACGCTTGAGCGGGCTACCCGCTGAGCTTGTTTCGAAATCCAATATCTTCAAACTGATCAGCGATTAGCAGCAGTGATCAGACAATTTTTTTCCTGTATCAATTTTTTAGTGGGCTTTTTGGGCCCAGTACCTGTGCTGGTTTTTTCCCTGCCAGACTCGTGCGTTGCTTCAGCTTTTCCACTGGTCCCTTTCAGTTTTCTCGCCTGTTTGCAATTTCGGGAGACAGACTGCGCGGCGGTTTAGATTTCCTAGACACACTTTTTGCTAGCCGCCCCGACCAGCCTGCGTGGCTTTCCATCCCCAGGTCAAGCGCATAGACGCCAGAGCGTATATTCGCGAGAACAGCGGAGGGCGCCATACCTGGTATCCGTGTCATGTCGCCAGGAGCGATTGCCGAGAGGATGGGTGCCAGCAGCCGCGTCGATGTGCTGCTGGCCAAGCAGGGCCGGGCCGATAAGCTGCACCTTCGGCGGCGCGTCGAGTTTCGCCTGGCCTCGCAGCCAGACGCCAAGATGGACCAGTTGCGCAAAAAGTACCAGCCAATCAACGCCGCTGGCAGCGGGCACCAGGCCAAGGCGAATGGCGCGCAGAAGCAGCCAGCACCGCCCAGCGACGGGCTCGAAGACGACAGCGGGTTTCGGCGAGCAGCGCATTCGCTGTTTCCGGAAGAACGGCTGTCGACGGGCTGGCGCACAGTGAGGCCAATTGGACCCGGCCTGGCCAACCTGGGCAACACATGTTTCCTGAACTCGGTGCTGCAATGCCTCACATACACACCGCCGCTAGCAGAGCACATGCTGGCGCGCGAGCACTCGGGCAGCTGTCGCGCCGGCGACAATTGCATGCTGTGCCGGTTTGAGGCGCACGTGGCGCGTGCATTGTCAAAGCGCGACAGCGCAACGATTGCGCCCAAGGCAATTGTCGGGCGCTTGCGCTCGGTGGCCAAGCATATGCGCGTGGGCCGCCAAGAAGACGCGCACGAATTTCTGCGGCTGCTAGTTGAGGCGTTTCAGCGCAGCCTGCTGGCCGGCATTGACGCCAAGATCGACCGGCGCATTCAAGAGACCACGCTGGCTCATCGCATCTTTGGCGGCTATCTGCAGAGCCAGGTTAGCTGCAGCCGCTGTGGCCACGACTCGAACACATTCGATCCGCTGCTGGACATCAGCCTGGACATCCACTCGGGCAGCAGTGTTGCGCGAGCCCTGCGCGCATTTGCTCGCCCCGAGACCCTGGCAAAGGACAACCGCTACCAGTGCGAAAAGTGCCGGCGTCTGGTCGATGCGACCAAGCAGATGACCGTGTACCAGCTGCCGCGGGTGCTGACGCTGCAGCTCAAGCGCTTCTCGGCCTTTGGCGGCGGCAAGATCAACCGCTTTGTCGAGTTTCCGCTCCGGCTGGACATGAAGAGCTACATCAGCAAAAACTCGCCCGAAGCCGGCCCATACGACTACAACCTGTACGCGGTATTGGTTCATGCCGGCGGCACTGCGCGATCGGGCCATTACTACTGCTTTGTGAAGGCGCCGGCTGGCGTTTGGTACGAGCTCAACGACAGCACGGTCCGCCAGGTCAGCGAGCGCACGGTGCTGGCACAGACTGCCTACCTACTCTTTTATGAGCGCAGCGCCGCCGCCAACCCCCGACGCGTCGATGGTGCGCCGGGCAAGACTCAAAAGCACCCGCGTAAATCCGAGCGGCCATCCTCAAAGGCAGATGCGGCGGCAACCGATGGTCACGGTTCAACGGCGACCGCGCCCCTGGCTGCATCGGACGAGATGGAGGCTGCGCTTGGAGATATGAAGCTGCAGCTGAACGGCTCCAAGAAAAAGAAGCACCGGAAGAGCAAGAGCAAGCCCAACCCGGCTCCCCAAGACGCAGCTCCCAACAGCGAGCGGCCGTCCACACCGATCGAATCTAACCCGGGCTCAGCCACCAATCCGCCAGTGGCTGCCGCCAACCAGTCCGACGCCCAGTCCGCTTCAAAGCTGGACACGAAGCTGGTGGACACTGACGTGACTGCAGAAACCGAATCGTTAGAATGGGTGGTCAACGACAAGCCGAAGACGCCCAAGAAGCCGGCCAGCAGCACAGCGCCAGTGGTCGCGTGGAATGAAGACGCTGCGAGCAAGCGCGCCAAGGCAGCTGCCGTCTTAGCGGCCAAGTCATCCTCCGAGTGGAGCGTTGCTGATGTGCGTGCGGACCGCACCTCGCAGTACGGCGCCCATGTCGAGTCGTGGGCTGGCGGCACATCGACAACTGGTGTGCAGGCAAAGCCAAAGAAGCGCTCCCGGCACCCGGACAACTATGACTCCGAGTATGACCGCGGCCGGGTCAAGAAGACCAAGAAGAACAAACGCAACAAGTTTGCCGCCACCGTCAACCCGTTCCAGATCCTGAGCGAGCGCCAGTCCAAGCAGAAGCGCTAGCTAGGCTAGATTTTCTACATTTTTCTCTCATGCACGTGATCCTAACTCCTCGATAAGCTTTTTTTTCGCCAATTCGAATTCTTTTGTTCTGCTCAGGATTTGCCAGTTTTTTTGTTACTCTTTTGGCCAGTTTAGATTCGGCAGGAGCAGTCCACGTGTATATCCCAGCTGGGCGACTTGAAAGTATTCGTTGAAATGCTGGCTGCCTCTACACAAATCGCCGCGCGCCGTATGGCCGCTGCCAGCCGGAGCGTCCGGTCAGCGGTGGCCATTGCGCAGCGCTGCAAATCCACAAACGTACCAGCATCCGCCGAGTCCAAGGAGCTTGCACAGCAGGCACCAAACCGCGAGCTCACCTGGTCCCAGACCCAGCGCCCGCGCGCCGACATTACCAACGATCCGCGCTTTGTCCAGGTCGATCTGGACGGCCAGCCGCGCCCGATGGCTGCCATCGAACTTATCGCCGAGGAGCCAGTGCGCGAGGTGGAGGGCCGCCTGGCCTGCTGCGACGGTGGTAGGTTATCTGCACATCGAGTACCGGGCCATGTACCACCAAGTGACTGGACTGTGGCTGCTAACGTATTCGTTCTTTGTAGGAGGCGGCGCCCTGGGTCACCCGCGCGTTTGGATGAACCTCGACGATGGCAAGCCTGCCGACTGCGGCTACTGTAAGTATCAGTCATACTGGTTAAACTTGGCTCACGTATATTATATCGGCTAATATCCCCGCTGACTGCGTCTCTCTTCTTGTAGGCGGCCTGCGCTTCCAGATGAAGCCCCACCACCACTAGCGGTAGCGCAGAGTTTTCGGGTTTGTTGCTTGCTCAATACATTTGACTTTACATTCCACAGCACGGCATCGCCCTTCTGAAAGATGGTGGCCGCGTGCTTTGTGCAAGCGTGGAACCGTGCTACTGACCTCTTCCAGACCAGGTGGCCATCACGTGCGCCAACGGTGGTGATCCCCAGACATGGCGGATGCATGCGCACTCTTCCCACCTCTTTCTCTGTTCAGTGAACCTTTGCATTTTGCAATCTGGACAACAGTTTCGCATCACCAGTAGCCACCCGTTTTCCACAATGTCTTCTTATGCGTACCTGTTCAAGTATATAATCATAGGCGACACAGGTAAGTTGCACATTCTCGGTGCTCTGCCGGCGCATTCCGGACAAGTTGCCTGGGACTAACTCGGTGTGCGACGCACTGCATTACGTCGCAATGCGCAGTGTAGGTGTTGGCAAGGTAGGTGGAGCCGCAGCTGGAGGCGGACGCCGGATAGGCGGCGGACAGCAAGGCCAGCCCAAGCGCCGCGCTAACCACTCTGTCTATTGCACCTTGTAGTCGTGTCTGCTGCTGCAGTTTACAGACCACCGCTTTTTGCCGTCGCACGACCTGACGATTGGCGTCGAGTTTGGCGCGCGCATAGTGTCGGTCGACAATAAGAACATCAAGCTGCAGATCTGGGACACTGCGGGCCAGGAATCGTTCCGGAGTATCACACGCAGCTACTACCGCGGCGCCGTCGGCGCGCTGCTCGTGTACGACATCACTCGCCGGGATACGTTTGAGCACGTGGCGACATGGCTAGAGGACGTGCGCAAGCATTCAAATACCGAAACCACCATTTTCCTCATCGGCAACAAGTGTGATCTCGAGGCCAAGCGCTCGGTGTCACGCGAGGAGGGCGAGAAGTTTGCCAGCGACAACGGCCTGTACTTTATAGAGACGTCGGCAAAGACGGCTAGCAACGTCGAAGAGGCGTTTGTGCAGACCGCCCAGGATATCTACGAGAAGGTCCAAGAGGGTGTGCTGGTGGTGAACGGCGAGCCCAGCGGAGTCAAGCTGGGCCCAAGCCAACCCGGCATCTCGTCGATGCCCGACGTGTCGCAAATCAACGGCTACGGATGCTGCTAGCCTGGCGGAGCCTCTGCTTTATTTAGCTTCTCTGTTTATTGGTAGTACACGTTAATATCTCTGAGGGGCTCCGGACGGACGCCGACTTGCCAGCCACGGCGCATCTATGATCATGTGACGGGGCCCCTACGTGGGCCAGGTGTGCAGCATGCTGGTCATTAATCGCAATTCAGCGAATATTCCAGCTAAGCGCCATCTCACCGGCTTGGGGCTCTTGGCATTCTATATCTACACTATTGTTGTTAACTCTGAGAACATGAGCACGGCAATCACAGCAAAGCCCAAGAGCGAGATGACTCGGGAGGAGCTCGAGCGCCATGAGCGGGACGACATCGAGAACGGCCCGCTCTCGGTGTTGCACATGGCGGTCAAAAACAACGCGCAGATCCTGATCAGCCTGCGCAACAACCACAAGCTGCTCGCACGCGTAAAGGCCTTTGACCGCCACTGCAACATGGTGTTGGAGAACGTGAAGGAGATGTGGACCGAGCGGCCGGCTGCCGGCAAGGGCGTCAAGCGCGCCGCGCCCATCAACAAGGACCGGTTTATCAGCAAAATGTTTATTCGTGGCGATTCGGTGATTCTGGTGCTGCGTGCAAGCGGGTAGGATAGCGTTTTGGCATCATGGTCTTCAATACAGCGCACGGCTCAGGGGGGACACCACAACTGCATAGAGCCAAGCGTAATCTGGGTTTGGATTTTGGGCTTGCTTGAATACACTCGAGCCGAGCCGCAGTGATTGTGTCTGATGTGGCGCGTTTCATTGATGAACAATGCGCTGGAAGCGCTGTCGCCATCTTTGCTGCTCTCTTGTGGTTTCGAAATAAAACGCGTAATACTATTGCTGGTGCAGGACTAGCTCGGCCATGCGCTTGCGGACGGTTATATGTCAATCCGGGTGTCTGCTGGTTCTGGCGACCAGCGCCAGGGCGCAAGCAGACGCCAGGGTGATGGAGGCCACCAAAGCCGACTTCTTCAGCTTCCTGACCACCAAGCAGTACATTCTCATGGGCTTCTATGAAGATGGTGACGATGAATCGACCGCGGCTATCCACGGTCTGAACCAGTTTGCTGCATCGGCGGCCGAAGATTACCCGAGCATGCAGCTTTGCAAAGTTAACCACCAAACTAACCCGTACCTGACTGCGCGCATGTTGCTGAAAACGTAAGCATTTGACTAGGACTCAGGCTCAGCGCCAAGGTACCTGCACTATGGCGCGTAACCCGGCACTCATCCATGTGTTTCAGCCGGTGGTTGATGTAGGATCCCCGAGCTGCGATTGCTAGTGAAGAATATCGGTACGCATCTTTGCAAAAAATTATTCGGCATCCCTTGCGCAAGGAATCTCGCTGAAATTCTCACAACTAACTTGTAGACGGTGTGTGGGCCGCGTACAACATTGAAATCGACAAGGGGACCGACATGGTTGTCGAGTTTATGCGCAGTCAGCATCTGCGCGGCCAGATGTCACCACCGCCAGCGCTGTGCACGCCATTCAACATTTGCGGCAGGGCGTTAGGATGGTTTGCTGAAGCAAGCATTGCCTTTGACCGCATGCTGCCGATTCCCCGCTGGCTGGCCATATTGCTGCTTCCCGCACTCTCGGCGTTCATCGGCCGGTTTATTATCGATGGAATGTATGCTACTGAAACTCGCGTTCGATCAGCGATTGGCAATCCACAGGACGCCGCAGATCCGCCGTCCACCAAGAAGATCAACTAGCCATCGATTTTGAGCAAATGTCAACTCCACAAATGTATTGTCGAACACTGGGAAACGGCCACATAATGCAATAAGTAAAGGTTGCCCGGGTTACGGTCCGTCCGTCACACACCCACCTAAAAGGCCATGTCTAGGCTTGCCGCGCTCGAGCGAGCCGCCGAACCCATGGACTTGTCGTCGTCGTCGTCCTCCTCCTCCTCTTCCTCCTCATCGTCACTGATCTCCTCTGGTTCATTCGAATCCGCAGGACCGGCTTTGGGATCGGACCGGTGGCTGGGGGCGCCATGGAACGCCGGCCAAATGCATATTGTCTTGTCGTCCGATGCGGTCGCCAGTGCAGCCGCCTGGTCGCTCCACGTGCAAACGTTGATGGTCTTGGTATGGCCGCGCAGCCGAGCCAGCAGCTGGCCAGTGTTCCGGTTCCACACAAACAGCAGCCCGTCTTCGCTGCCCGTAGCCACCAGGCGGTCGTCGAGCCCGGCAAATGTACAGCGGATCACGTATTGACCCTGGGCGTGTCCGGAAAACTCCCGCACGCGCGCGCGCGCGTCTAGGTCCCACATGTGCAGCTCGCCGTTGCGGAGCCCGGTAATGCAATGCCGGGCATCTGCCGATAGTGCCATCGACATGACCTCGGTCGGCTCGTTCAGGCTGTACATAAATGTCAGCGTAGCCAGGTCGTATGCGTGGATGTCGGTCTTTTCGTCCGCCACTAACAGCAGGCTGCAGTCCGCCGACACAGCCAGGTCGTGCACGCGCGGCGAGCTGATCTGCTTGATAATGGTGCCGTTGGTGTTCCAGATGATAATCTTGTGGTCCAGGCCACCGGAAATAAAGCGGTCGTTGGTGCCGAGCCACTTGCACGAGGTTACGGTCTCGTCGTGACCGGTAAACAGCTGCAGATTCGCGCCAGCCTCAACGTCCCACAGGCGTAGCGTCCGATCGCTGCTTGCCGACACAATGTACTTGCTGTTGGGCGACCAGGCAATATACGCGACCTCGTCCTCGTGACCAGTCAGCCGGTGGGCAATCGAAAAGTTGTCCATGCTCCAGATTATACACGTTTTGTCGCGCGAGCCCGAGGCGAGGTAGCGGCCGTCAGGCGAAAACGCCACGTACCACACCTCGTCCTGGTGGCCTTTGAGGTTGAACTGAAGCTCCTGCGGAAACACTGATGTCGGACACGTGTGGTCCACATACAGGCCCTGGTTGGCAGGGCGGACGTGGTACTTGCACACTTCACACTGGTACGCCAGCGCCTGGCCAAACAGCGTCTCCATGCGGTGCACGGGAACCATCGTCCCGGGCGATATGTACCCCTGGAGTGACTCCAGCACCAGGAAGCGCGATCGACCGCCACTGCCGTCCCAGTGGGCAGCCGTGCGCAGGTCCTCTGCCGATGGGCACATCAACAGGCTCGACAGCCGGTGCAACTGCTGTATGTCAGTGGTCAGTGTGCTCAGCTGGTTCTGCAGAATCAGCAGCGCATGTTTGAGCTTGCGCGCCTCGAGAAGCTCCAGAAACTGTTGTCGCTTGACCAGAAATAGTGCTGCCTACGTAATGAGAATCCGTCCACACTGTCAAGTTAGCTGGATTGAACATGCTGGCTCATCAGCAAAACAGCGCTTTGGTCCGCTGGCAGGTGACCTGTTCCCATGCAGACGATTAATGCGTCTGAAGAGGAGGGAACTTCACTGAAGCAAGATGCACTTACATTCATATCCTCTCGAGTGCGGATGCCGATGGTCGACAGGGCGTCTTCGACCTTGGCCCACTCGCCAGCGAGAATCGAGTTGCGGAACTGCGCGATGGGCTCGTTCTCCAGCGTGAATCCGGACTCGCGTTGCAGCAGATTGAATGTGTCGGTGAATCCACGGTCGTGGAGCTCCTGCAGCAGCAGCCGCACCACCTGCTCTTCGTCAAACTGAGAGTCGCGCAGACATATGCGCTGAGCCTCCTGCTCGAGGCCGGGGTAGCGTCTGAGCAGGGAGCCGTTGCCGTTGTCTGCAGCATCTGGTTTTACGCCGTTACCGTTGCTGCTCGCACCGTTGACGCTACTGCCGCTAGACAGTGGACTCCGCGACTCGGCGCTAGCGCTGCGTCTCCGGCCGGATGGGCCTTCATTGCGCGTGTCAACAGCCAGCCGATTAGCAGAGTCTCGGGGGCTGGTCATCGTTTGGGCTGCAGACGACTCGGCGCCTTCGTGGATTGCAGACAAGTGCGCTGCTTCTTCCAGCCGGTGGCGTTTCGGTGACCGCTGCTTCTCCGGCTCCTCAGCCTCGGCGCTCCGTGTGCGTTTAGGCGTCGTCTGCGACCCGCCGAGAATCTTCAGAACCAATGATAATGCCGCTGGCGAATCCCTCGGTAAACTATTGTGGTTGAGCAGCAAGCTTTAGCCGCATTTGGTGCCGCCACTGCGCAATGAGCAGCGCATGTCGCCCGCAAGCCGAACTTACCAACAGTTACCGAGTTATAGCGGCATACAAAGTCTTTAAAGACGGGTTATGTAAAGGACGGTCCCTTGAATGGCTCCACAGGAAAGAAGGTCGAGCAAGCCTGACCCGGAAATTCACGTACTCGCGGATTGAAATGCTCTAAAGAAGAGAACCCTCGAACAGACAGTGTAGCAGCGCCAGCACACAAATGCAATTCCAGCGCAGTAGGACAGAATCGACTCACAAATGAGAAAAGGCGTAAGAATAGAATTTAATGAATTGAGAACAAACAGTGCCGGCCACTCGTGCCAGCTAGCAAAAAAGGGGGCAGCTAGCGGTTCGCTCTGAGGGGGGGGGGCAGCGTCAGCAGCACGCGAGCCGGAAATTGGCGGCAAGCCGGGAGCCTCGGCTCCGGCCGCAAACAATGCCACGCTGTGGGGGGGCTCGAAGCCAGGTCGACGTTCCATTCTAGCTGGCTGCAGCCGCCTTTCTCTTGGTGCTCTTCTTAAGCGCAGCCTTGTCCATGCTCTCCCAGATGTCCTCGGCCTCCTGCTCCTCTAGCTGCTCGGTGCTCAGATCCTTCTGGTCCCAGTCCCACAGCACCTGCGATACCCGCTGCTTTACATACGCGCGGTGCAGCGGCTGCCGCATGCCCTCGGTCTCAAATACGCGCACAAACCGGTCCAGTCCGGCGACAGCAAGCTTGGACCCGTCCTCGCTCAGTGCCAGCGACTTTACTGCGCCCGAAATGCCCTTGAACGTGCCCGTGAGCAGACCCGTCCGCATATCCATCTGGTGCGCGTTGCCCATATTGTCGGCAAAGAACAGCTCCGGTCGCACGTGCGATGCCAGCAAATGAAGGATCGGGTGCTTGCTGATCTCCCAGTCCCGGACAGGCCGTTGCTGAGCCCGTGTGTCGTACAGCCGGATCTGCTTATGGCCCGTCGACACGGCAATGGTTGGGTGGGTGGCATCATCGCTGGTAAACTGCATGTCGGTCACCCAAACCGGAACCCGGAGGTTCAAAAAGTCATTGGGCACGTTCTTGGCCTTGAAAATTGGCGCGCTCTGCGGTTTGGCATACCCCGACTGGGGTTCCAGCTTGACGGTCTCGGCATCCCACACCGATAGCTCGTGCTCGCGTCCGCCCACCGCAAACACGCTCGGGCGCTGCCTGTGCGTGCGCATTCGGAAAGCGTCCAGAGGCAGCTTCATCAATGTGGCTTCATCAGTGGCAAACGATTGGTACCGGATCTCGCCCATATTGGTGCAAGCCAGGAACTGCGAATCGGTTGCGCCCAGCCCCACGTACTGTCGTCCAGCAATCAGCCGTCCGTTGTGCTTTATGCTGAGCTTCTCGGAAAACTCCGAGTTGGCGTACGTATACAGCTGCTGGCCGTCGTAGCCGACCACGTCGATATTGCCGTTTTGGCGGCCCGCAACCAACACCCGATCGCCGCTCGACCATAGGGTGGCACACAGCTGCTGAATGCTACGCTCTCGGCTAACCGATCCGTCAACCGTCCACATATTCACGCCATCTATAGATGTGTCTGGCTTTGGCGCCTGCTCAGTAGGCTTCAGCGTCGCCTTGGCCTTGGCCGCAGCCTTGGTTCGCTTGGCAGCTCGCGCCTGCGCCTCCAGCAGCGACACATTGGCGTCAATGTCGATTCCCTTAATGAGCCCAGACTCGTCACCTGTGTAGAACCGCATTGCAAATAAAATGTTGACAAACTGGAGACCACAGCAGTCGCAGCAGGATGGCTGAGAACGAGCTTCCAAAAAATTTGTTGCCGATTTTTTGGCCAGTGATCTCCGGCTTGATCTGATCCAGCAAAGTGGATGACTATAAAGGTAGATGCGGGCGTTAGGCAGCAAGCATTGAATATGAATAAGCAAGCCTGTTGAACGAGAGTAAAAATAAAATCAGGGTTACATTGAGCCGGGACATCAGGCGCCCACGCGCTGGATGACCATACGCTGGCTCTTGAACTGCAGCGTCTCCTGGCGCACAAGCAAGTACAGCGCGCGTTCGATGGCGTGTGGTGAGAATCCCTGCGCAGTGAAATCGTTCTTGATCGCACGCACCGGCACCTGCGAGCCAATGGGCAGACGGCGACGAATCTCCTGCTCAACGCGGCGCATCTCGGCAGATAGGTCAGAGCGCGTGGTGCCGTCGCCCTGGCCGCTTTGCACGGCATCCATGGTGGACATACGGAACATGCGGATCGCCTCATCAACGTGCTCGATTGTGGCCACCGGCGACATTGTCATCTTGGCCAGAGACTCGGTGATCCGGACCACGGCCTCGAGCTGGCGCACGGTAATTGGGATGACCGAGCGCTCGGACGAATCGCGCTCCAGGCTCCACAGCTGCGCGCGCATGGCCACAAAGAAGCTGCTGAGCTTCTCGGCTGCCTCGGCCGACAGTCGCGGCGCGCACCGCTCTTTGCAGAACGTGACATAGCGCCGCATGGTCTCCAAGCTCAGCTCGCCTCCCTCGATCTCGACCGGCGCGCGCGTAGCATGGACTTGCATAACATGGCGCGCAATGGTCTGGTCACGCTGCTCGTTGTGCTCGTCCTTGACAATAAAGATCATGTCGAAACGCGACAGAATAGTGGTCTGGAAGTCAATGTTCTCGCCAGGCGCCTTCGAGTCGTCGTAGCGGCCGAACAGCGGATTGGCCGCCGCCAGCACCGACGAGCGCGCGTTGAGAATGGTGGTTATGCCGGCCTTGGCGATCGAAATTGTCTGCTGCTCCATTGCTTCGTGGATGGCCACGCGGTCCTCGTCACGCATCTTGTCAAACTCGTCAATGCACACCACACCACCGTCAGCCAGCACCATTGCGCCGCCCTCCAGATAGAACTCGCGCGAGGCCGGGTCCTTGATGACCGACGCGGTCAGACCAGCCGCACTACTACCTTTACCCGACGTGTAGATTGAGATCGGTGACACCTTCTCAACAAACTTTAGCAGCTGGCTCTTGGCGGTTCCGGGGTCGCCGAGCAGCAGCACATTGATATCGCCGCGCAGACGCATGCCGTCGGGAAGCGTCTTCTTCGACCCGCCAAACAGCAGACACGCCACCGCTTTCTTGATGTCCTCATTGCCGTAGATCGACGGGGCAATGCTGTTGGAGAACTTTTGGTAGATGTCGGGCGTGCGCGACAGGGCCACAAACTCCTGTTCCTCCTCGGGCGTGAACACGCGTTTGGTGAAGCTGTTGCCGCTCTTGTTGATCTCGATGCCCACGACGCGCAAATACGGCTGGCGGATGGCCACGGCATTGGTGCCCTTCATGCTCTTGCTCTGGTACACGGTGAAGATGCCGGTAATCGTCACGCGCGACCCCGGGAACACACGGTTGGCCAGGTTGCGATCGGCGCTCATGACGATGTGCCGCGGCAGTTCGCCGACCGGAATCAGGTCCGGTGCCTCCTGCACCTTGAGCGTCTGCTGGTCCACAAACGTGCATTTGTCCGTGGCAATCTCAAACGGGTCTAGCGGGCACCGGTCGCTGGTTGCCACCTGTTCGCGGTCGCACACGCGCGGAATCTGCACGCCGGCAAAGCCGCCACCCACTGGCACCAGCTTGGTGTGCCGGCAGTTACGGCACTGCAGCAACACGCTGGTTGCCTTTGACGCTAGCGACGACGCGCCAATCACGATTCCGGACACGCACACCAGCTTTGAGATTTGGGCCGACCCCAGGTCGCGGATGTTGACCACGTTCGTGGTAGACCGCAGCGTAACCTGAATCTCGGGCACCTCGTCCAGCCCCTGCGCGCCAGGCGCGACAATCTTGCGCGCGCTGTTCCGTGCCGCCAGCTCAAACAGCGGCAGATACTCCGCTGGCTGGTTGACCAGCCTCTGTGACAGGCTCTCGTCGAAGCCGGCCACATCCTGCAGGCTCACGTTCAACACACCGTCGCCCACTGCCAGGTTCTGTCGCAACTGCTCGCGATACACAAACACGTTGTCGTCGCGGAAGTTTTGGATAAAGTCAAACAGCTGTTGCTGTGCCTCGAGGCGGTCGCCCTTGACCGCCTCGACGCTGTGCACGGTGCGCGCGTAAACCTTTCCGGTATCCCAGCCCTGGCCCGACATTACGCGTTGCAGAAAGTAAATGTGATTCCCAGAGAGAGCAGCGTAAAAAAATAGCAAAGGGGAAATAGAAACGGGCTGGAGGTGTTTTCCCTGCGGGATTGATGTTTACCATAAACCGCTGGTGATTTGTTTTCAATAAGCGCGCAATCAGCCCAGATCAACTTTCCTAACAGGCGCCAGAAATAGGTATTTTATTGCAAAACCACACGGCAAAACAAATATCCTCCGGCAAGCAACGCCACGAGCGCGCGCCGCCCAGACAGCGCTTAGCGGTAGCGCGGGAGCGACAGCGTGTTGTTGCGCTTCCAGTTGTGGTAGCGGCCACCGCCCCGGGTGTTGTTGTAGAGGTGGCCCTTGCTCACACCGCGGCTCTTGCGGCCGGCCGAGGTGAGACCACGGGACTCGCGGCGCTTCTGCACCGCCTTGGCGATCCAGTTGATGCGCGGGTCGCGGCGGATGGTCTTGTGCGCCGGATCCACCAGAATGACCTCGAAGAACTTGAAGGTCGAGTCCTGGTTAACCCAGTACGAGTTCAGCACACGCAGGTTGGCGCAGCGCTTGCCCACGCGCTGCTCGGCAACCACGCGCTTCGACTTCTGCAGCTTGAGCTCGTTGATACCGTGGTGCACCGGCTTACCGTACACCTGACCCTTGGGGTTCGGGCGCTTGCGGTTACCACGGCGGACGCGCACACGGTAGATCACGTAGCCCTGCTTGGCCTTGTAGCCCAGACGGCGCGCCTTGTCGGGGCGCGACGGGCGCGAAGCACGGTGGATCGTGTTCAGCTGCCTAAAACCAAAAACAATGCACAGATAGCGAGCGGGAGTTAATCAGGTTGTCGCGTGCCAGCGTTGAGTGTAGTCATCGGGAACAAGGGCCATTATAAGCGCCTCAACTATGCCGGGGGCACAGACCCCTGGCTAGTCGGTACTGCAACTGGCCCCCCACCCTGGAGTGGCACTGTGCTCGCAAATTTTACCGCCGAACGCTCTGCAGTGGCAAACCCAGGGTGGCCACTGCAAAGACGCTCAACCCGGCAAGCCCAAGTTGCCTAAGCGTTGGCAGGCAAGACCTCCTGATCTCGCCCCGTTCTATCCCCTCCAACTCCATTCGGTTCACATTGGCAAACTTACCGGTACTCCCAGCAGCGGACGCGCAGCAGAAAGCGCATGACGTCCGACTGCTTCTTCTTCGAGATCTCCTCAAGGTACTTGTAGGCTCCCATGGCTGATTAGTAACGCGTCCTACAATTTAAATGGCCAATTGGCGACGAATAGGAAATTAGCGGTCTGGCTTCGGAATGCGCGATTCTGCAGCGTATCCATCGAGCGGTCCAGTGGTCATCGTCTGTAGTGGCAAATGGATGCGCCGCCAGATACCCGATGGATGCGCCTCCGAAACACTGCGACACTCACCCTGTGAAAAATTCCTGGTGCGAAATTGGAAAGAGAGATTCGAACGTTGCCCAGCTCTGAGCAGTTAATTTTGCTGGTGCAGAAAACTGACCAAAACCTTTTTCGCAGATCAAATCCGCCTAATCGCCGATTAGGCGGCAGAAAAACCTGCGTGGTGTGTGCAGGCTATGCGGTTTGTTGCAGGCCAACTCGGGTCTCGACAGGCCAGCGTGGGATGCAGATAGGCTTTTTAGACAGCGATTGAACACGTATATAAACCGCAGCCGAGCGCAGTCTCCTCCCGCACTTTCCTCACTCACCTTCTATATTCTGTACTATTGAACCATGTCGAACGAAGATATCTCCAAGGCCGCTCATAGCGCTGTTCTGGCGGTGTCGGAGGAGGCCCCAGCTGATGCGCTGCCCATCCGTGGCTACGACTTTGACAACGGCGTGGACTACAACGCGCTGCTGAGCTCGTACATAAGCACCGGGTTCCAGGCGACCAGCTTTGGGCGCGCGGTCGAGATCATTAACAAGATGCGCGCATGGAGACTGAGCGATGAGCCAATCGCCGACGACGACACCGACGAGGAGCGCGACCCGGCGTTCCGCAAGAACACAAAGTGCAAGATATTCTTTGGATACACGTCCAACCTGGTCTCGAGCGGCATGCGCGAGACGATAAAGTATCTGGTCAAGAACAGCATGGTCAATGTGCTGGTGTCGACCGCGGGCGGCGTCGAGGAGGACTTCATAAAGTGCCTGGGGCAAACCTATCTCGGCGACTTTACGCTCCAAGGGCGCACGCTGCGTGGCAAGGGTCTGAACCGGATCGGCAACCTGATTGTCCCGAACAACAACTACTGCAAGTTTGAGGACTGGATCATGCCGATTTTCGATCAGATGCTGAAGGAGCAGCAAGAGGACGGCGTTCTGTGGACGCCATCCAAGCTCATCCACCGCCTGGGCAAGGAGATTGACCACCCAGACTCGATCTACTACTGGGCGTACAAGAACAACATCCCGGTGTACTGCCCGGGCATTACCGACGGCTCGATTGGCGACATGCTCTTCTTCCACTCGTACCGCAACCCGGGGCTGGTGGTCGATGTGGTGCAGGACGTCCGCGGAATGAACAACGAGGCCATCCGCGCCAAGAAGACGGGCATCATCATTCTCGGTGGTGGCATGGTCAAGCACCACATTTGCAATGCCAACCTCATGCGCAATGGCGCTGAATACGCGGTGCTGGTCAACACGGCGCAAGAGTTTGACGGCAGTGACGCCGGAGCCCGGCCCGACGAGGCCGTGTCGTGGGGCAAGATCAAGGCCGACGCTGATTCGGTCAAGGTCTACGCCGAAGCGTCGCTGGTGTTCCCGCTCCTTGTCGCGCAGACATTTGCCCAGGCCGAGTAGCTCATATTTTCACATTAGTAATAATTGCAGTCGACCATATTTCTGGAATGCCAAATGTCGCCCAGGTTGCGTCCAGTGATTGGCTGGACCCCGCACTGACGTGGCGGCCGCCTGTGCGCGCGATGTGGGGGTTGTGCTTTGAGCAGCGCCCCGCCTTTCTCGGGCAGTGTCGCGCGACTCGGGCCGATCCGTCAAACTGGCTTGGCCACCCGCGAAGGAAAAATTAAAGGGTCTTTCTCTCTTTCTTTATCGTGTCCGCTTTTATTACGCTATCTTCCTTTTGCGTTTGTATTCTGGTTCAAGCGTAGCTGTTCATTTGGAGGGTCATTTCCACAGAGCTCATCTGCACACACCAACGCATTTCGGAGCTACTTTTTTTCACCAACCACACATACCACACACAGCACAGACTGCCGACAATGAAGGTCAGTGCCATGCGCTTTATGCTGTCCGCAGTGGCAGCGCTCGCCATCTCTGGCGCATCGGCGGCCGAGGACACAAAGTCCGACGTCAAGGTGCTGACGACCGAGACGTTCAAGGAGTGGACGGCGGCGCAGAAGCTGGCGCTGGTCGAGTTCTACGCGCCGTGGTGCGGGCACTGCAAGGCCCTGGCGCCCGAGTACGAGAAGGCGGCGACGGCGCTAAAGGACAAAGAAATCAGCCTGGCCAAGGTCGACTGCACTGAGGAGCAGGCGCTGTGCGAGGAGATGGAGATCCCGGGGTTCCCGTCACTGAAGGTGTTCAAGGATGGCGACCACGCGGCCTACAACGGCACGCGTAAGGAGGCGGGCATCGTTTCCTACATGCGCAAGCAGCTGCTGCCGCCGCTGTCCAAGATCGACGCCGCCAGCTTCGACAAGTTCACAAAGGCCGACCGCGTCGTGGTTATGGGCTTTGTCGAGGACAGCGACTCGGATGAATACTCGGTGCTGGACACGTTGGCCAAGGAGCTGCGCGACGAGTTCACGTTTGGCGTGATCACCGATAGCGAGCTGGCCAAGGAGCACGGCGTCAAGGCCCCGGGCGTCGTGGTGTACAAGGAGTTTGACGACGGCAAGGATGTGTTTGAGGAGGCTATTACTGCCGACAGCCTGCGCAACTTTATCAAGGCCAGCTCGGTGCCGGTGCTGGGCGAGATCTCGGGCGAGAACTACTCGATGTATGCGCAGACTGGCCTGCCGTTCGGCTTTGCCTTCTTCAACAACGAGGAGACGCGCCAGGAGCTCGAGAAGCAGCTGTACCCGGTGGCCAAGGCGCACAAGGGCGCGCTCAACTTTGTGCTGATCGACGCCAACAAGTTCGCCTCACAGGCCGACCACCTCAACCTTGAGCGCAAGTGGCCGGCGTTTGCCATCCAGAAGCAGGCCAACCTGGACAAGTTCCCGTTCCCGCAGGACAAGAGCATCACCGAGGACGACGTGGCCGAGTTTGTGCAGGCGTTTGTCGACGGCACTATTGAGCCCAGCTACAAGTCCGAGGCCATCCCGGAGACCAACGACGGCAACGTGTTTGTGCTGGTGTCGAAGCAGTTCAACGAGGTTGTGTTTGACAAGTCAAAGGACGTGCTGGTCGAGTTCTACGCGCCGTGGTGCGGCCACTGCAAGAACCTGGTGCCGATCTATGACAAGCTGGGCGCCGCAATGAAGAGCAACCAGAACCTGGTCATTGCCAAGATGGACGCCATCGCCAACGATGTGCCCTCGAGCGAGTCAGCCCTGCAGATCTACGGCTTCCCGACCATTGTGTTCATCCGCGGCGAAGACAACGCGATTGTGGAGTACACCGGAAACCGCTCGATCGAATCACTCGTCGAGTTTATCGAGGAGAACGCTGCCACCAAGATCACTTACAACAAGGATGACCTCAAGGACAAGGACGAGGACGAGGACGAGGAGGACGAGGACGTCGAGGAGGAGGACGAAGAGTCCAAGCCCGAGGCCGCTGCCGAGGAGCCCAAGGAGCAGCCCGAGGAGGCCGAGGAGCCCAAGGACGAGCCACAGAAGCAGTCTGAGGAAGCGCCCAAGGCCGCAGAGGACGAGTCCAAGGGCCACGACGAGCTGTAAAGCTGCACTCCCCTCTTGGGCCCCTATCTTGATTAGTCTACGGTCTTTCTTGTTTTCCCAACTACATTCAATCCGCCAACCGGCCCGCTGCTGCGCTCCCACAAAAAAAAAGGCCCGGTCAGGGCAGAGATATATAACGAAATCGATTTGAAACTGCGTCAAAGAGATGTTTATTTAAACGCATCTTACTTCTCGGGCACCTCGATCTCGCCCGCGGCAATCTGGCTCTGGATGTCCTTGGGCGACTCGCCATCGACGGTGCAGCCAACCGACATGCAGGTGCCCAGAATCTCCTTGACGGAGCCCTTCAGCTCGCGCGCCATCGATCTGTCGGCCTCCCGCATGGCTCTGGCAATGCTGATCACATCGTCCAACGACATGTTGCCGTTGTGCAGAATGTTCTTCTCCTTCTTCTTATCGCGCGGCGTCTCCTTGAGCGCGCGGATAACCAGCGACGACGCCGACGGCAGCACCGTCACCGTGGCCTGACGGTTCTGCACCTTTAGCTGGACGGTAACCCGGATACCCTTCCAGTCCTTGGTGGCCTTGGCAATGTCCTCACCGACCTTCTTGGGCGACAGACCCAGAGGACCGATCTTGGGAGCAAGCGCAGACGACGAGCTCACCTCACCACCGGTGGTACGCAGGGCGACTACAGTTTCAAACGACCGATCGTGGTTGTTAGTGTTGGTGGTTCTGTGCAGGGCAATTTCCAGCGG
>JANBPA010000024.1:33654-47163 GCA_027575275.1 Coemansia sp. RSA 2711
GCAACCACCCGTGGCTCCGGTACCGGCGGCAGTCGGAGATACTTACTGTAACGGATGTGTTCCTCGTCAAAGCCCGGGTACGGCGACGCGGCCTCGGAAGTCACCGCCGACGGCGCGCGTGGCCGGGCGCCCCTGTCGCCGGTGTACTTTTTGTTAAAGTCCTCCAGATCGCCGGACTGGAACACGTAGTTCTTGGTCTTGACCAGGCGGCTTGAGCTGAGATCTGCCAGCACGCGCTGCGCTACACCGGTGGAAGCAAGACACATAATCAGCACACGTGGCCAGGAAAACTTGGCACTGGAAATCACTCGCTGGCATCCGTGATGCAGAGACATCGCCAGCACAGCCATGTCTGGCCGCCTGACACAGTGCATGCGGAAGATTGGCGTCTGCAGCCGCCCCTCGGATCCTCGGGCCAATGGGCCACCCGTGGGCAGCGCGAGCAGTGGCAGCGGAAGGGAGCAGCGGAAGCGTGCGCGGTCCCACACCACCGGTGGGTGGCTGGGCAGTGGGCGCGCACGCCCCCGTCTATTTTGGGCGGGTCCCAGATCACTCGAGGACACACAATGCGCCGTACTATAAGCTGGGACAATTGGCGGCACAATGCGCCCCTGCGGTGCTGCTCAACAGACCCATGAGCGCGCGCGCCCCCTTCCCCGGTTCAGGGGATGGGTTTGCTGCGGGACGGGGCGGAGGCGGGTGGGATTCTGGGGAGGGTGAGTGAGCTCATGGCGACGCAGTGTGGAAGGGGAAAGGGATGGATCCGGTTACCTGTCTCGGTGCGGCGGAACACGGCCAGCGCACGCGTGTCGTTGAGCCACTTGATGCGGTAGCCGCCGCGCTCGCTTTGGTGGTGCTGGTACGGCACCAGCATCTGGTTCAGGTCGGCCGTTTCGAAATCGGACGAGAACTCGAACAGCTCGACCGTCTTGTCGGTCGGGTACTTGCGCTTGACGGTCTCTTCGGACCACGCCGGGCGCTCCTTTGTGTTCATGCTGAGGCTGCGGAACCGCTTCAGCATCGAGGACTGCTCTGCGGCCTCGTCGGCAACGCTGGGGAACTGCAGGAACGCCTCCTGCGCAACCAGCGGCTTGGATGCCAGCGCTGCGCTGAGCGCATCGCGGATTTGTGCATGCTGTTTGGGCGTGGGTTCCATCTCCTAGTCTCTGTGAGGGGGGAGAAGGTAAGGTAAGGTAGGGCGGAGGAGTTATCGGGAGTCAAGTGGACGAAAGGCCGGCGATGATATGCAGATGAGCACGCCGGCGGCTAGCTAAGCTGGGGTAGCGAGGATAAACCGGCGAGAGAAAAATACTGCTGCTGCGAGCACGAGGAGAGAAAGAAAGGCGTCTGAGCTGGGAAGCACCTGCTGGGGACTCTTTTATATGCCCAGCCGCAAATCGCAGCCCAGCGCTTGGCATCCGCAATATGCGCGTTAGACATTCGTGACGAGTGCCTGAACTCGATAGGATTCAAGTTTAATCACCAGCAGCGTCAGTGCGCGTCAGATCCGCATCCAGCAGCGTTATCGAGCCCGCAACTTTTGCACCAGCGATCGGAGCGCGCATTTTATCGTCTGAGGAAAGGGCGCTCCTGTGGTTTGGCCGGCCCTGCGCACGTGTGTCTGAGCCGGCCAGCCATCTCGACTCTGGGCGCTGTTGTGACTTTGAAATTGTTATGGCTGGCTCGCCTGGGCGGGGGAGGAGGGGGGAATAGCGGTGCTTGGTGGCCACGTTTGGCTCCACTCGCTATTTTCCTCGCTTTCTCTCCTCTGTTGTAAATACCCACCGGCTTCTTGCTTTTTAACCGTCTCCCGACCCCCGCGCGACTCTACGTTTGCCAGCCATGAAGGTACCGTCCCGGCTGCGAATTCGCCACGGCATGCCGATAGCTGCGCATGCAAATGCTAACCTCGGGCTTCCACCCCCCACCCGCACTCGGCTGTAGTTTGGCAAGCACATACAGGCGCAGACCATCCCCGAGTGGGCTGCTCACTACATGAGCTACAAGGCGCTGAAGAAGATTATAAACGAGCTCGGCGCACCACTGTCTCCCGGCGCTAGTCCAGCCGAAGGTAACACTATCGACCGCACAGAGCGACCTATAGCAGGCTTGTCTAGCGCGCAACCAGCCATTTCTTGCTAACCCGGCACATATGTCCGTGCTGCGTGTTTTGCTGTAGCTGCCAAGCGCCGTCTGCAAACGGTCAAAGCGGCGTTCTTCTTCCAGGTCGATCGCGAGCTGGAGAAGGTCAATTCGTTCTATCTGCAAAAGGAGGCCGATGCCAAGGTCAGACTAAAGTCGCTCATCGAGAAGCAGCGGAACGTGCGCTCGCGCGGCCCGCGGAACCGCACAGCCACCATGCGCTCTCTGCACGAGGCATTTCTCAACTCGCGCCACGACCTGGACAAGCTACAGAACTTTGTCGAGATCAACGGCACCGGATTCCGGAAGATTTTGAAAAAGTGGGACAAGCGGTCAAAGTCGTCGACCAAGGAGCTGTATCTGGCACGCCAGGTCGAGGTCCAGCCATGCTTCAACCAGGACGTCATTGCCGAGCTGTCCGACGCCGTCACAAAGTGCCTGAGCGAGCTTGAGCATGCGCTCGACCAGGAAGTGGAGTACATATCGCCGCCCATGATACCGTCGGAGCTCGATCTGGCGTCGTCGCCCTCGCAGAACGCGACGCTGCACGATCGGCCTGCAGCCAAGCAGCCCCGGCTTGACAGCGAAACATTGGGCACGTCGACAGTGGGTGGTGCGGCTGACGAGCCTAGCCAGGCCATATCTATGGCTCATCGCCGCAACAGCAGCTCGGGGTTCCTTTTAGATGTCAGCATCTCGCGCAGCGTCCACATCGATCGAATCGAGGCCGAGTTATTCCACGCCCTGACTCTGCCGTCCATCCAGAAGGCTGCCGACCTGCTTGATAGCTTCCAGGCGCAGGCAACGGATATCCAAAAGGCATGCGTCACTCGGGTACTGTGGAGGGCCTGCTCGGAGATAACGGACCTAGACAAGCAGCAGCTGCTGCTGGACTCGGGGCTGGCAGACCTGCAAGCGGCTGACGATATTAACGAGCGCACCCTGGCGCACGAGGCTTCTATCCACGGCTCACTGGCAATCCTCCGGGCTGCAGTTGCTGCTGGCTGCAATGCCGACGAGCCCGATTACTATGGCCGGCGCCCAGTGCACTATGCGGCCATCAACAGCCACGAGCCGTGCTTAAGGTACCTGATCGACCAGGGGTGCAGCATCCAGGCGGTCGATGACGACGGCAGCCATGCCTTTGACTACGCGCTGGTCAACGGTCGCGTCGAATGCGCGCGCATGCTGCTGGATCACGATCCGAGCATTGCCCGTGGAGACCAGGAGCATCCGGTACTGACCCTGGCATGCGACAGGGGCCACGCGGACATTGTACAGATGCTGCTCAGGGCTGGTGCCGAGATGACGATGAATGCCCAGGGCATGCATCCGATGCATGTGACCGCGCGTGCCGGCTATACCGACATTCTGCGCATCCTGCTTGGTCATGGTGCGCCAACAAACATTGTGGACAAGGACCTGGGGTGGACGCCGGTGTTTTATGCTGCCGCTGAGGGCAATGTCGACTGCATTCGCGTTCTGCTGGACTCGGGCTGCGATCTCGATATTGTCGACGAGAATGGGCGCAGCCCGACATACTTTGCGGCCAACGAGGGTCACCTGGAGTGCGTCGACATGCTTCTTGAGGCAGCCGCAGCGGCTGCCGAAGCAGCTGAAGACAAGCTGCTCGTGGAGAACACCAACGAACCCAGCGGGCAGCTTCAGACGGCTGTCGAGTCCGTCGGACAGGAATCGGCCGATATGGCCAGCCTGGATCTGGACGGTATTCCGTCGCTATCGCTCCCGCCGCCACTGATCCCATTCCGGGTGTATGGTCACAATTACCTGGGCAAGCGAACCCGGATCCACATTCGCATGCAGTCGCGCAGCGGTCCTCGGGTGAGCCCGGTGGCCTTTTTCGACAATCGCGACATGATATCGCTGAAGCTGGTAGCCGTTGCCAAACCGGACGCCGGAATGGTGCCGCATACCGTTGTGCTTCCGATGGAGACGCCCAGTACCACATTTGGATTCCAGACCGACAACCTCGATCACTTTCGCCTTGAGTTTATGCTATACCCGAGCTTTGGCCTACAGCCGATAGGCAAAGCGGTGGCGCTGTCGAGCCTATTTACTTCCAGTTCGATCGGAGTTGCGCAGCTGCCCCTGCTGGACCGCTACCTCAAGGTGGTCGCTGAAATATCGTTTGAGTTTCTGGTCATTCGCCCGTTCGAAGGAGCGCAGCTGCAGATTGGCGGCAAGGTTGAGACGTATTGGAAGTCGACCAACCCAGGCTGGCAGCAGGGCACGCTTGCCGCGGCTACGCTAACTAGCGCTGCTGGGTTTGGCAGCCCATCATCGCAACCGCAGCCACCAACTGGAGCGACGACCACGCCCGTGTCAAGCGCGGTGTTTGCGTCGCCGACGTCGGTGGCCGAGTCGACTGGGGGCGGATCGACGTATGGCAATGTGCCCATGGTTATTTCGTCCTCGCTGGCGCCAGAACACATCTGTGTCCAGGTGCAGGTATGCCGCGACGGAGTCCCGGTGGTCTGTCCGCGGATGTACATTGACATTGGCAGCCCGAGCGGCGTGAAACTGCGGGTCCACAGTTTGACGCACACCGAGTTTCAAGACGTGATGCGTTCAGAGTCCATTGATCAGACCGGTAGCGGCGACGACAGCAGTTTGCGCGCAGAAGCGATGGGTCGGAGTGTGCGGCAAGTGTCGCCAAAGCCCAGCACCGAGACTGGCACAGCGGCTGAATGGCACCGGTATCTGCACGATGGCGGCTTTACCCTTGAGGAAGTGCTGATGATTCTGCCTGCTTGCTTTGGCATCAGTATTCAGGTGCTGGACAACTCGCGGACCTGGAGCGGCAGCAGCAGCAAGCTGGGATCGCAGAGGCACGACATCAACGACTACATTGACGCAATTCTAAAGACGGTGTACCGAGACTCGCTAAAGAGCGTGCAGGGCTCGACACGCACTAGCAACGCCAGTCTTGCCGAACAGGCAGCCGGCGACGTGCAGCGCAAGGAGAGCGACGTGCAGCGCAACACGATTTTCTGTGCTTACAGCCCCACCATTTGCGTGGCATTGAACTGGAAGCAGCCAAACTATGCAGTGTTCTTGCTGACATCGGGCCGCGAGCCGCTCGATGCAAGCAACACCGAGGCGGTGGCTGGTGACGACGTGCGCTCGGCCGATGCGCCGAGCTTTGGGCCGCCGTCGTACCACCTGTCGCTCAAGGAGGCGGTGCGCTTTGCGTGCGCCAACAACCTGCTCGGCATCATGTGCAACTCGTCGCTGCTCACGCGTGTGCCGGCGCTGATCCGGAACGTAAAGGACAACGGCCTGTTCCTGGTGTCGTTTGGCCGCGAGAACTACAGCGAGCAGCCGCGCGCAGCGCAAAAGTCGCACGGTGTCGACGCGCTCATATGCGACGGCGTGATTGCCTACGAGGCCGACGACAATGTCGAGTACGCAATATGAAACCAAATTTGGTGCTGTGTTGGAGCCAAATAAACGAGTTAAAATGCATTGGAAAGACGGAGCGGTCATTTGTAGCGCCTCTGGGACCGGCCCCAGGCGCTGGTGAAGTTTGGCGCTGGCGAGTCGTTCCTGAAGGGCGAGGCGTTGTAGTGGTGCGAGCGCTTGACAAACTTGGGCGCCGAGCGGTTGCTGACCAGATCCTGCACGTTAGGACGATTGGAGGTGCGCTGCACCAGTCTGGACAGCAGCGACGATGGCTCGTCAAGGTCATCATACTCGGCGCGCACATTTGTCAGGCTCCGCGATGCCCGCAACTGCGGCGGCGGTGTCTTTACCGATTCGTGGTCGCTGTCATTGTTGCTATGGACCGACGCGCTGCCGGCATTGGTCTGGCTCTTGTTGTACCGGCGCGACAACGCTGGCGGCGCACGGCTCCGAACCCCGCCCAGCTTCTTGAACGAGCTGGACGCCGCTGGCTTTGACTCGGCCTCGTCCGCGGCGCGCACGTGCTCGGGATCCAAGGCCTCGATGTCGCTGGAGCTCGAGTTCCGGCGCGAGTACAAATATACGTCGTCGTCGTCATCATTGTGGTTCTGGTGTGAGGCTGCGGGCATCGAGCTTGAGGCCTGGATAGGCCTGAGTGCAGGCTCTGCCGGGCGCGCTGCCTGCGGAGCCCGGAGCGGTTGCATGGGCTTTGACGGCTCCAGGGGTTTCAGTGCCACCACGGGCGGCCGGGAATCGGCTGGCGGCTGACGACGCTGCACAATCGGACTGGCGGCCACCTGAGGCTCGTGCGCAAGCTGCGTGGCCGCGGTCACGGGGCTTCTGACATCCCCAGCCGTGCTGGCCTCGCTCAGCGCCGGAGACGGTGCCTCTTCGACGACGCGGCTCAGCCGGTTCTCAAGGCGCGGCGACGGGCTATCGACCACCGTGGCTGCCGGCGACTGTGGTCCAGCGGCCGCAGCCTCGGCAAACTGCTTGGGCAGCCGCAGCCGGGCCCGCGGCTGCTGTGCTGCTGTGGTGGACGGCCCGTGGGTGTTCTCAATCCACCGGACCCGGTCCAGCACGCCTCCCGACGACCGGTTGCTGCCAAACTGCGGCTTTGCCTGCTGCATTTCGGGTGGGTTCAATGGCGAGGGCGGAAAATAGGCTTGATAAATGGGAAATCGGGGAGTTGATAAGCAAAGCAGCAGCGCAGCCTGCGGTTTGTTTTTCAAATATGCACGGCGCCGGTTTTAATCGACAAAGCTGTGACGGGTGCAACCTGGGAAAGGGATCGTCAATTGTTCGAACCGTGTGTTTACTGCTTGGTGCGCCGGCTCGTGTCCGAGTCGCGAGCGGCCAGAGCCGGGAGACAGGCTATTTTTTTTTGTTTTGCTTGCGCTCTTCTGAGCACGAATTATTTGTTGGTTCATTTGCTGTTTATTTGGTCGCAATAGAGCTCTGTCTGGGCGTCCTACTCGGTGCTGTATCTGCCATTAGCGAGACAGCGCATGCATTTTGGAGGCCGGCGTTCCCAGAGGTGAAAAATGGTATACCTGAATGCACGCGATCAGGCAGTGGCCTCGGCCGATTTCGCCAAGCTTGCACACATAATTCTGCGGCAGCGGTTTCTGCGCGCCTGCGTGTACGAGGTGCCGTTTGCATACATGGTGGCCGTGGTGGCGAACCTGAGTTTTCGCACTGGCGTGTTCAGCCTGCTGTACGCGCTGGTGTCGCCGCGGACGCTCGGATACACGGTAGCCGCGTACTTGGCTGGCGTTGCCAGTCTAATTGTGCATGCGCAGCTGTTCCAGGTGACGCGGGCAGCACACAGCAGCCATTTTCCGCGGCTGCAGCGGCTGCTGCGGCACCCAGCCAGCACCGGCACCGCGGTGGGCGTGTACGTGCTCCTGGCGTACTTTCTGCTGATCGTTCATCGCGCCATGTTTGGCGGCAACTTTGCGCGCATGTGGCTGTATCCAGAGGGCGCGTATGGGCCGCCGCAGCTGAACCCCGGCTGGCTGGCGTCGTGGGTGTTTGCGACCGCTATGGGCGCCGGCTACGCGCTCAGCCTGCTGGCAAACGAGCGGCTGCAGCTGGCGTTTCCGGCCATTGAGCAGAGCCGCATATACGCGCTCAAAGATCGACTGCCGGGCAGCTTTGCGCGTGCGTTTGGGTTTGCAACCGGCGTGCTGTGGCGGTTCTGGCTGGGCTACTTTGTGTTTGGCTGGGGCCTGTACCGCAGCGTGTGCGGTGTGCTGGCGCGTATCTTCAGCACGTCAGCGTACGGCGTCGGCAGCCCACTGCTTAGCGCCAGCAGTCTGATTTTTTGGCTGCACAGCGGTGTGCTGATGACGCTCACGTGGGAGCTGGCGCACCAGCTGTTCGAGACCATCCTGACTGAGCCGACACACATCAACGAGCTCAGTCTGGACCGCAACCTGTGCCTGCTCAACGGGCTCAAACATTCAGACAGCCCGCTGATCCAGCACCTGGCATTCCAGGAGCTGTACCGGCTGACCACGTTTAGCGCCGAACAGCGCACCGAGATTTTGACCGACATTGATCGGCCCAGCGGAACCATGTGGACGCAGATATCGGGAGAGTGCATTGGCGTGATCAAGGCTGCAACCACACAGTTGCAAGCGCAGGCGCCGCCGCCAGAGAAGCCCAAGCCGGCCAAGCCGGCGCTGGCGAGCAGTTTTGACGCGTCGGTGGCGGTCCGTGCTGGCGGCGCGCCCATGAAAGACATTCTGCAGCGGAACCGCCGGGCACCACCGAATGGGCAGCCCCCGGCGCCCGCCGAGCCAACCAGCTCGGTTGATCTGTTTGGCATCGAGGCACAGGGCCTAGAAAAGTACGTGCTGACCGCGCTGCGAGACATGCTGATGCGGTCGCCGCTCGGACAACGCATCTGGTCGCGGTCGCAGCGTGCGCGCTCGATATCGACGTTTTCCAACTTTCAGCAGCAGGTGTGGGCGGTGCGGGCGCTGACGCGGCTGGTTGAGCGCTCGATTGTCGAGGACCAGTTTGGCGTGGTGCAGGCCGACATTGCCAGCGTGCTGGACTGTCTGCTGGCGTATCTGACCGAGCTTGAGCGCAGCGCGGCGCAGACCGACGGAACGACGGCGTACAACGTGCAGGCGGCCAGCCGCCAGACGGTCGCCATGGTCCAGGTGCTGCGCAATTCGCTGTACACGTTTACCACGACATTCTACGAGTACCTTGAGGCGCTCAAGCTGCCGCCGGCGCTGGCCCGACAGCTCCAGCCATTTGCAGACTTTAAGGCGTAGACTGGTTTACCAGCCATCCTGGAATAAACACTCTCTACTGCGCTGACCGAATATTCAGGCGCATTGGGCCGCGTGCAGGGGCTGGGCGGCCAGTATTGCGCTCGTCATTGTTCGCAGGAGTCAATAGTGAGCCAAAGTCGCGGCTGGCATTCAGCGGCTGGACTTGTGTATGTCGCGCCAAAGCGCAGTAGCCAGGAAAGGGGGGAGGCGCCAATGGCCCGCTGGAGCTGCACGGCGACCGTTTCAAAGTGTGGTGTGAGAATGACGTTCGGTGCGGATAAAATCACGGGTGGTTGCTCCCTGTCTTCTCCAAGTCCGCCTGGACAACTCCTTTTTTCTCTCTCTCCTTGTTCGCCGTTTTAGTTTTATATTTACAAAAGAGGGGAGAAAGACCGAGCGTGTCGTTAGACAGTAGCGGTCCCTATTTTAGACTATACTCAGCTCCACTTGGCCTGCGGGTGCGGGGGAAGGAGAACGGCTATTCAAGTTTGCGCCCAGCTGCCTTAAGGGGGCGAATTGAAAACCCCACTTTTATATTGCATTTCACGCGTTCCAAATGGGCATAATGCCGCGACTGGCGGTGGACACGGCGTACGCGGCGCTGTCGGTGACCGTGGTGGCGCTGATGTTCACGCACGGGGCATCGCGATGGTCGCTGGACGAGTTTCGGCGCAACTGCGAGGCGGATATCGCGCAGACGCAGCGGACAGGACCGCTAGCGTACCGTGACCGGCTGACCGTCAAACACTATTCGCCGGCGCTGTGGTGTAGCGTCAGCTGGACGCTGGGCGCGCTGCTGTCGAGCAAATGGCGCATGCTGGTAAGCACACGTTGCGCACTGCAACATTGCCCATGCAGCACTTGCCTGCAGGATCGTTTTTGCCTCAAGCATTGAAAGTAGGGAGGGCAATCAGGATACTCGAGCTAATAGCGGGTGGATGCAGGGCGTCCCGGTTGAGAATCGTGTAGGGGCTGGCGAATGCGTTGGTGGCCGTGGTGTCGCTGGCGCGCAAGGCGCTGGTGCAGTTTGTATTCGGGAGGCTCGCGCTGGGCGAGGTCCATGTAAGTGCGCGGAAGCAGCGGAGGGGGGGAACCCTTTCCCCCGCATTGCTGACAATGTTTGCCCGTGGGAGAAGAGTGCAACGCACGCTAACGTTGGGCAGTGTGCCGGATGCCCGGGTGTAGCATTCGTACGACCGCATCATAAACTTTGTGCTGTTCAAGGTGGTGTCGGTGCGGGCGACGCTGGACGCCGACTGGGAGGACCTGGCGATCTGGACCGCCGCGTACTGCAGCTTTGGGGCGCTGTATCTGGTGGGCGGGTTGGCCCGCGACCACCTGGAGGGGCTGCGGCTGGCGCCGGCGCAGGCGGGCGTGCGCTGGGGGTTTGTGGTGCTGCTGCAGGCGGTGCTGGCGGCCACGGTGGCGCTGGGCGCGGCGTGCTGGGTGCTGCTGCGGCCGCTGACCAGCATTCTGAGCATCGAGGTGCTGACGATCCTGTTTGACGTGGGGCAGACGCTGGTAAAGTACGCGGCCTACGCGTGGGACAGCGACAGCACCGAGGCGTGGGAGGCGCGGTCGGACGCGGTGCTGCTGTGCGAATTTGCCACGGACATTTGCATCCTGGTGCTGACGCTCGCGCACTACCTGCACATTCTGGCAATCAACGGCATTGCGCTGAACGTGGTCAGCGTGCTGGTGTTTTTCAACATCCGCAGCATCGCCAGCAAGCTGCTGCGCAAGACGCGCAAGCTGCTGGCGTTCCGGCGGGCGGTGGCCAGCATGCGCTGCCAGTTCCCCGATGCCAGCAAAGAGGACATTGTGCGGTTCAACGATCGGTGCTCGATCTGCCGCGAGATCCTGGTCACGGCAAAGAAGCTGCCCTGCGACCACCTGTTCCACCGCTCGTGTCTGCGGTCGTGGCTGGTGCGGCATCTGTCGTGTCCGACATGCCGAATAGCGCTGACGTCGGCCGATGTCGGCCAGTGGGCGGCCGGGCCAGCTGCTCCCGACTCGCCCGAGCACGGCTCCGACCTGATCTTTGCGGCGACCAACTCCACTTAAAAAAACTCTCACTCACGGACCTTGTTCTTTTAGCTTTTTCTTTATTATTGCCGCTGTCAGAGGGGGGTTTTTTCTGTTTGTTTATTTTTAATTTGCTTTTGATATGCGTAGAAACAACTAGAAAGTGTTGTGTATAGGCTTTAACTAGAAGGAACATGCGCAACCGGTATGGTGGAGCATTTTGGCGTCGAGGGGACAAATATAGCGCAGCGGCTTGTAGTGTACATAACGCCCATGGGGTTTCGCTCTGAGAGAGAGGGATGGTGGAAGCCTTCTTCTCTCCGCGCTAGGCGTAGGCGTCATTGCGAAATGGTGATTTCCGACTGCTTCACGCTCTCTCGCTTGCGGTCCATCTGGTCCATCCACGACTGCAGCAGCCGCACGGCCTGGCGCCGCCGCTGGCGCGCCTTGTCGGCCTCGGGCGGGCACTCGATGCCGTCCAGCTTCAGCAGATACTGCATGAGCGTCTCGTTGACAAACACGTAGGCGTCGTGGAGCTTCTTGTGCTCGGACGCCTTGATCTCGCGCAGCGCCTGGTCGTTATCGCCGCCGATGGCGGCCGACGAGAACTGGTCAATGTACAGCTGCGCGTCGGCCAGGTACGCCTGCATCCGTGATGACAGCAGGTCGGTGGCCTCGTGCGACAGATCGTCGATCTTGTGGACCAGCGCGCTCTCCTCGCGCTCCTCCTCGGTCACCGGCACGCCCTTCTCGGCGCCCTCTTTCCGGCCGATCAGCTTGAGCGATGCGCCCGGATAGACGCCGTAGTACGCCAGCGGCGACGCATCGTCCTTCATCGTGGCTACTCGCAGAAACCGCGCGTTAGTAACTCGAGTGGCCGCAGCAACCGCAAAAAACCCCTCCTCACACACAATGCTTACCTCCGCTAAAAATAAGTTTCATGGCGTTGGTCGGCACGCCGGTAACCTCGCGGCACACCTCTTTGAACTGCTTCAAGGTGGTGTCGCGCAGGTCGTCGTAGTCGTATTTGATCATATACCGGTCGCGGCCCCACTGGAGCACCAGTGGTACCGCCGCCATTTCGTCTGCACGCTCCAATCTGCGGGTCGTGCCAAATAGTCGTCCTGAAAGGACGAGCGCCAAAGCCGAATCAACGAGAATGGTTGGAAAAAGAAGGCGCCGCCTGGAGCCACGGAAATTGAGGGGTGGGTAAGAGTAGAGAGTATGTCCCTGCCGCTGTTACTCGCCGGGGTGACGTCTAGCAAAAGCAAAAAAGGGGGGCAAAAGCCAGGCGCGACGCTTTTAGCTGCAGAGAAAAAGGATACTTTGAACTTTGAACTGGAAAGAGAAGCGTTGAAAGGGCCCCCGTTTTGAATGGAGAGGAGCCGCTGTGCTGCCTTAGTGGGGATCTGATCACGGACCGGCCGATCAGCACTTGGCCCAGGTTTGGGCAGCAGCCCCAGCGGAGACCAGGCGGCCCGCAGCTGCGCAGCGGCGGCGCTTGGCTGGGCGCCGAACCGCGCAGCCGGTCCCGCCGCAGCAATCACTGGAAGCAATAAGCGGGGGGCATGTGTTCCGCCCCGCGCGTTACACGCGGGACTCGGAGCAGGAAAAGCGGGCCAGTGGGATCAGTGCTCACGGATTTCACACCGCGCAAATTTCGTTGGGGGAGAACGGGCGTTTATCAGCCAAGGATAAAAAGCAGTCCTGAGCTTTCTTCTTTTTTTTTCTTCGCTGCTAAAATTTTTCCTTTTTCCGAATCTACTAAGCTAGCACACCCTCACGCGAGGAGTCTTTTCTTGCTGTTGTCTGCTGTGCAGGTCAATTCGCTCTAATAGGTAGAATGAGACTGTTTGAGGCGGCGCATGTGTTCAAGCACGACTGGGAGACGGTCAGCCTGGCCAACTGGCGCAAGTACCCGAACTCGAAGACGCCGCATGTGCGGCACGTGGAGATCCTCAACCAGGACGTGGACCCGTCGACGGGCGTGCTGCGGACGGAGCGGCTGATCATGGTGCAGCAGAACGTGCCGGCGCTGGTGCGGCGGGTGTTTGGCGGCGACACGTCGTACGTGCTGGAGTACTCGGAGGTGGATCCGCAGCAGAAGACGCTGGTGATGCAGAGCCAGAACCTGACGTTCAGCAACCTGCTGTCGGTGGGCGAGCGCATCGAGTTCCGGCCGGACGCGCAGGACGCCGGGCACACGGTGTTCACGCAGTCGGCGCAGCTCAAGGCCAGCGGCGCGCTGTTCCGGCTGGCCAACAAGATCGAGGATCTGTGCTGGAGCCGGTTCAGCGACAACGCGCAGGTCGGGCGGCTGGGGCTGGAGCAGGTGCTGACGACAATCATGGCCGAGCGCAAGGCCATGACGCAGGCGCAGTGAAGCGGGCGGGGGGCGTGTGCGCATGCACCAGCTACGCACACGGCCGCTCAAAACTGGCCGCCGGCCGCGGGTAGAGAGGGGGGACCGATAGAGCCACGCAGCGCTTCTCCCGTCCCCGCCCGACATGGCTAGTTTTTGTACAACAAACGACGCGTTCAATACCACCCAAAAGAAGCCGGCATTACGGTAAGCTCATGTCATATCTCGGGACTTTTCGGTAAGCTCATGTCATGTCTCGGGACTTTT
>JANBPA010000024.1:47263-67760 GCA_027575275.1 Coemansia sp. RSA 2711
TCTCGGGACTTTTCGGTAAGCTCATGTCATGTCTCGGGACTTTTTGCGGCTGCTGGCCGAGCTGCCCTTGCGCTGGTGGCGCGAGGCGCCGGCAGTGGGGGTGTCGGGCAGCAGGGCGTGGATGCCCGGCTTGATGTCGGGCGGCGGCAGCTTGCTCAGCACGGCCTCGGCGCGGTCGGCGCCGACCTCGGCGACAAGCATGCGCTTGCGCGCGCGCAGCACCTGGATCTCGGACTCGAGCTTGTCGGCGGCCTTCTTCGAGTCCAGCAGCGGGATGATGATGGCCTGCAGGCTGTCGAAGCGGTCGCACACGGCGGCCGTGGCCATGACGGGGCGCGGCCAGATGGTGTTGGGGCTGTTGAGGGCCAGCTGGCTCATAAACTGCTTGACGGCGTCCAGCTTGTTCTTGGGGATCGGGTGCAGCTTGTCCGAGCGCAGAAACACGCCGGGGCCCAGGCGCGCGTCGCGCTGGGCCACCACGATCGGGCCGACCTCGGCGGCGTCGACCTCGACCACGGCGGCCTTGGCCGTGTGCTCCTCGGTGACAAAAGTCGGCGTGCCGAACACCAGCTCCTCGGCGCCGACGTCGGACCGCGCCAGCGACCGCGCGGGCGACGCGGACCGGCGCGCCTTGGCGGCGGGCGACAGCTGCGCACGGGCCACGCTGCCCGTGCGGATGCGCAGGGGCGCCGGCGTAGACTTTTGCTTCTTCAGGGCGCGCGCCGGGGCAGGGTCCCCGGGCGCGTCGGCGGCGCTGGCCTTGCGCGCGCGCGGCGTGGGCTCGACGCCCGGCGTGGACGCCGGCGACGCCAGCGCCGGGTCGACGGCCTGCGCGAACTGCACCTTGACGGGCGCGCCCAGCGCGGCGGGCGGCACCTCCTCGAACATGGCGTGCGTGTGCAGCAGCATCTCGCGCTCGTGCACCATGCGGCGCTCGTTGGCGTCGATGCGGCGCGCCTCGGCCACCAGCAGCTCCTCCTCGCGGATCTCGTCGGCCGAGCGCGCAAACAGCGCCTCCAGGTAGCGCTTGCGCTCCAGCTCCTTGGCCTTGTCGAAGCGCAGCTGCGCCAGGTCGTCGGCCAGCTTGTTGGTGGCCTGCAGCGGCACGTCCTCGGGGTCGCGCGAGTCCGAGCCGGCGCGGTGCTGCGTCAGCGCGCGCGCCACCGCGTAGTACCGCTCCTTCAGATCCTCCAGCGTGCGCCCGCCCGCCACTGCCGCGTGCGGGCAGTCGGCGTGCGTGTAGTACCGGTCGTGGATCACCAGGAACCGCAGGTCCAGCTGCGCGCACAGCCGCACCAGATAGTCCGTCTCGGCGCGCGTCCACCCGCTGTCCAGCGGCCCGATGCACGCGTCGTACTCGTCGTCGCTGTACGTGCACGCCGCCGTCTTGGCGTTGAACTGCGCGTAGTAGTAGTCTGTGTACTTCTCGCTGGCCCTGGCCCAGTGGTGCAGCACCAGCTCGTCGCCGCGCGCGCTGCTCTTGAACCCGCGCCACACCCACCGCTCGGCCTTGCCGCCGAACTTTGGCTTGGCCTGGAACTGCTCCAGCGGCACCGTCAGCCCCGGGTTCTCCAGATACAGCGACGTCAGCTCGCGGCTCATCCCGCCCGCCTTTGGCTTGTGCATCGCGAAAAAGTGGCTATGTATAATTGAGATAGAAAGCAAAAACACCCCCGCGCGTTTATCGGAGGGGGGATGCGGCCGGCCAGGCCCCGAGAGGCCGAGGCAAGGTCTTCGCGCGGCTGCCGAAATCCGCGGTTGTGGGTATCACAGATGATCAACTATGAAAAAAAGTTTTTTTTTCTTCTTTCAAGTGTCGAAAAACTGCCACCGCGATTATATTATTCTTTTTTTTTTTCTTCCTGGACACGCTTACTCAATTCGCTGTCTTGTCTGTGGTTTGACTCCGCCAATCCGCGCAATCGCCTGCTGCCCCAGCGTCAATTGCGCGCGCGCTAACTTATTCTTGCCGCCGGAGGGGGGAAGAGGACAATAAAATAAACGCGTTACCTCGGTCCCAATACTGCGTCAATTCGTCGCTTTTCTTTTTCTTCTCTGCTCCTGTCTGGGAACGCGTAGGCTAGTCTGCAGCTACGCGCAAACACCCACCCGCTGCTTAGGGCATGGTCATGAACGTTGCCACGCGCAGCCGGGCCAAGGGCTCTGACGCGCAGAAGCCGCCCGAGACCAACGCCGCCGCCTCGCCGATTGAGCCCGGCGCCGCCGATTCGGTCTCGGACCGCGCCGCCGATGACAGCCAGCCGCAACAGCACGGCAGCCAGCCGCAGCGGCACGACACGCCGGCCGATGACGACGAAAACAACAACAACAACGACGGTGCCAGCGTCAGCGTCCCCACACAGAACATCCGCTACTTTAAGGAGCAGGTGGTCAACACCAGCCGCCTGCTCAAGGTCTTTGGCGACCAGGAAAAGGAGCTGGCCAAGGCCAAGGCCGAGCTGGCCAAGCACAGCGAAGAGGCCAGGCGCATGCACGCCGCCCACCAGGCCCTGCAGCGCGACGTCGACGCCCGCGCGCGCGAGCTGGCCAGCGCCAACGCCGAAACCGAAAACGCCCGGTCGCTGCTGGTTCTGCGCGAAGAGGAGCTGTCGCGCGTGCGCGGCCAGCGGGAGGACCTCGAGGCCCGCATCGTCGAGCTGAGCCAGGCCGCCCCGCCGGTCGAGCACGCCACCCCGCCGAAATCCCCAAACGTCGTGCTGGTCGAAGAGATCGAGCGCCTGAAAAGGGAGCTCGACGCCAAGGAGGGCTCGCTCAAATCGCTGCGCATATCGCGCGACGCCATTCGCTCGTCCACAAAGGCCGAGGTTATGGGCATTCAGGCCAAATATGCCCGCGAGCAAAAGCTCCTGATTGAGCGCCAGGAGCGCGACATGGCCGAGCACCGCGCGTCGCTGGCGGGCAAGGAAGCCGAGCTCGAGCAGGAGCAGGAGCGTCTGATGCAGATCGAAATGGACCTGAGCCTGCGCGAAACCCAGATGGAAGACCAGGCCGCCGAGCTCAAGGCCCAGGCCGACGCCGCCACCAAAGCCCACCACCACGCACAGCAGACCATCAAACGCCTCGAGGAGCAGGCCAAATCCCGCAACGCCGACCACCGCGCCGAGACCAACAAGCTGCAGCGCGAGCTCAAGAAGAGCGAAAAGCACGCCGCCGACATGTCGGCCGCCCTGAAGCGCGCACAGGACGGCGCGCGGGCCGCCAAGTCCAAGCAGCGCCCGCGATCCACCGCCACCGCTGCCGAGGCCGTGCAAGCGGCAACCGCGGACCTGGCCTCGATGACCCTCGACGAGCTGCGAAAGGAAGTCGGGGATCTGCGCGTCGACTCGGTGCACCAGAACGAGACTATCCGCCGCTACCAGGTCATGCTCGAAGAGCTCGAGCGCAAGCAGAACCCCGAGGGCTCGCGGCCACGCGGCCGCATCAACGCGCTGGAAAAGGAGATTGAGCAGCTCAAGGCCGAGGTGGAGGAGCGCGAGAAGCAGATCGGCGCGCTCAAGGGCGTGCTGAATATGACCACCGCCGAGCCTAGCAGCGGCCAAAGTGTTGACCAGGCCGCGGCGGCCCGCATAGCCCAGCTGGATCTGAAGATCATTGAGCTGGAAAAGGCCATCACAGAGCGCGACCGGGCAATCGCCGCCTTGGAGGGCGAGCTCAAGGAGGCCAAGGACGCGGCAAACGAGCGGCCCATGCGGCTGCGCCATGCCCACACCCCGACCCAGCCGGCCACGCCCAGCAGCGGACGGGTGGCCAGCAGCAGCCGGCGCGGGCTGCGCTCGGTTTCGCCAGCCAGCAGCCAGTGCGAGCACCATTATGCCGAGATAGCATCCCTGCGGGGCAAGGTTGACAAACTGACGCAAGAAAGGGCCGCGCTGCAGGAGCTCGTAACCGAGCAGCAGGTAAAGATCCGTCGGCTGCGCGCAGGGCCATCCGCACCAGATGCGCCGCCGGCCGCGGCAGCGCCAGTGGCTGCTGCGGCTGCACTTTTATCAAAGCTACCAACAGTTAACGGAACAACAGCAAAGGCAACGCCTGCAGCCACGTCTGCGCCAACCCCGACGCCGGCTCCGCGCAAGCGAGCCCAGCAGCCGACGGCGCTTGAAGACGCCTCTGCAGCCGGCGCTGCCGTGCCCAAACGGGTCAAGTACGCCCAGACAGTGGTTCCATCGTCATCGCCCGATTCCGATGGCCGCAACCCGGTAGTGGTGATCGTTCCATCAAAGAAGCCGGCTCTAGCTCGGCCAAAGCGCCCGTCGGCAGCGCCGACTGCCGAAAAGCCCTCGCAGCGCGAGATCAAAGACATCCTGATGAACCGGCGCATCCTTGAAACCACCCGCGCAAAGCGGTGCTTTGACTTGATGGTCGGCTCGCCCATGGTCCTGCAGGCGGTGCTGGCGCGCGCTGAAGATCCGGTGCCGCCTATTGATACCGCGCGGTTTGCCGAGCTGCTGATCGCTCACATCCACGCCGAGGCCAGCCATTCGTCCAGCGAGCTGGGAACGCTGCCCTGCAGTGCTTCTCTCGACACGCCCGACGAAAAGCTGCCCGAGGGCAGTGTGGTCGCTGCCAAGCTCCAGCTGCTGGCTAACGGCATTCAGCCCGGCCTCTACAAGCACGAGGCGGTGGTCGCCATGTCGGTGTGGGTGCTCGTGCTCAAGAGCGAGCAGGCGGCGGTTTACGACGAGCTCATGCGCAAGCTCTCGCAGGGCATCGTGTTGCGCGCGGCCAGCACGGCTGCCGCTGCCTGCTCGTTGGCCCGTGTATTCGTGGCGCTGGGCGTGCTCGCTGCCGACATCCAGCGCGTGCGCACCATGCTCTGCGATCTGCTAATGGACGCAGTGGACAGCCCGCACGCGCTGCCGGTGCTGGCCAACACGCTCGCCATCTGGCCGGACGTGCTCCGCATGCCGCCGGCGAGCGCAGAGGCGCCGGCCGACGTGCAGCCGTTCGAGCTGATGGTGCGGGTGTTCCAGGCAATTGCGGCGGGGATTCATGATCTATACCGGGACGAAAAGGGGACGGATGAGGCGGACAGGCTATATGCGGTTATGGTCGAGCGCTGTGGATGGCGGCTGCCAGGCGATGCCGAGTTTGCCGATACGCTGCTGGGCGAGGTCAAAACCACGCTAAATAGCCTAGACCGTGATTCTCGTGGCTATCCAGTAGTTATGGCTGCGTTCAACCTGCTCGCTCCATATATGCCTTGACTTGTAAAACCACCCTTTGCTAGGGGACCCCCCTTCCCGATATCTCTCCTTTATCTTTGAGCTTATCTAACATTCCACGTTTAATGTACAGACCCTTAAAACTCGGTGTATTCAATAGCAATAACTGAAGGAAAATATAACAAACTAAATAAAAAATGACAGCCTTTCAACGATAGCACATTACTGTTTGCTGGTCTGGACAACATGGCTGTCGCTGCTGTTCAAAAGGCTCTGTGTGTTTCCGTGGTCATATGCAAACTGCGCTACGCTGGCCGCCAGCTGGCTGTGCTCTTCATGTTGTCTCTTCTTTCTCTGCTGGTAGTAGTAGTAGCCGAATGCTAGCAATAGCAATAGCTCTATAATCATTCCAGCAATCTTTGCTGAGCTTACTGCGCAGCTGCTTCCATACTGATTATTGCTTTCTGTTGCCATCCCAGTTGCTGTTGCCTTGGCCGAATATTCAGATGGCTGAATAGTCACTGTTTCGGTTGCTGTTTGGCCAGGCTCCAAGACGGTGACAGTTATGACATCAGCCAGCCGCGTCTGTTGCTGTGCCAATTTGCCTGGCACTTTAATAGCCGGATTGCTGGACACGGCTGGAGCATGGTCTGGCACATGCATACCTGCTTCAATATCTGTGACTCGCTCTGTCTTGGTTTCAGTCTCCGTGATAGTCACTTCAATCGTCTCATTGCTTTCCATGCACGGCACTTGCACGGGGCACTCGGACATTCGAATGTCAGTGGTGGTTTCAGTTACTGTAGTCGTTAATGTGACGATTTCAGCAACTTGTGATGCAGCGGATATGCCAATATGCCCGGTAATATCCGGCGTCGTCCGGGCTGTGGTCTGTGCCATCCCTCTAACCGCCACCGAACGGGCTACAACAACATTCTGGTTTACATTCTTGCAGGATTCGGTCACGGTCTCAGTCTCGGTTGTAGACTTGGTCTTTGTAACTGTCACGGTCTCAGGCTCATTATCATTGTTATTGCCGCCGCCATGCTGGTTATCCTCAGGCTTAACGTTTTTTTCGCTGCTGCTGGAGCTAGATTTGACCCCACCATTGTTCTTGCTATCGCCACCGCCTCCAATGCGCAGCTCACCAGCCTCATACAGCGAATAGGTTGTATAGCCATTTTCTGACATGGTATCCGGTATAGTCATCGAATAGTCGCCGGTTGCGGCAGGCCCGCCATTGACTTCCTTTTGGGGTGCGGTAATCGGTGTGTCGATATAGCCGTTGATCCACTCGGCATAGTTGGCAATAATGAGATAATAGCTGAACAGCTCGCCGCCGCCGCAAAACTGGTCTCCATCTGGAGCCGAGCTATGGCTGTATATGGCGAGCTGACCGCTGCTATCTTCAGCATCGCCGATAACATATTTGTACGGAAGAACGCAGTCCTTGTTCCACATGGAAGGAACTGACCCCTTATTGCACATAAACCCGTTCGGGTTTTCCTTGAACAGAGTCGATGCCTGGCCGCACTCATTTTCGTCAGCAGTGCCGCCGGCTCTGGCATAATAGTCGTTCCACCCGTCGTTGTTGGCCGTCAGGGTGCGGTGGACAAAGGTAAACTCTGTGTATCCGTGAGGCGACATGGCAATTGCGTAGTTGTGCACTCCCGAGTACGGCTTGAATGTGACTATGGCTATGTTGTTGGCAAATGTATCGGGGTCGTAGTCGTCGTGGAACGCGATGTCTTCAACCTCAAACGTGCCCACCAGCTCGCTGCCGCTCAACCCGACGGAAATAGAAAATTCGACGCTGCCGCCATCCTGGCCCTTTTCGCGGTCGACGCAGCTGGCCGCCATTACGCCGGCTTCGTTGGAAATCATGACGATGGGGCAAAACATTTGCTTGCCGTCCTGTAGCAGCACAGCGGACGGAAACTTTGCCGCAATTCCATTGGGGTCAGTTTGGCGTTTGCCGAGATGAATGCCGGTGTCGAGTGGGCTAGACGAATTGCTATATGCATATGCATGGCATATCCAGGCTAGCCATATAGGCACGAGCAGGCGATATATCATTGTTAATAAATGCTGGTAAAAATAATTCGAACAGTGGTAGCAAAACCCCATTTCATTCCAGCTGCCCGCCCGCCATACCTTTTATCTGGGAGTTTGCGCTGTCTCTCTTTTAGAACAAAGAATATCTTCACCAAAATTGCAGGAATTCGGGCAGCAAAAGAGAGCACCGGCCGATAGGTTTTTCTTTTCAAGTAAAGGAGGCATCAGCGCGCCTTTTAGTGCTCACGGGGTCTGGCATTCTTTTAAACAAAACGCGTTTTAACCTAGGAAAAGCCTTTGAGCGGGTTGGCAATAACCGCCGACAGCAAATCTGCCCGATAATTTCCGGAAAAATGGAGTGTATTTGATGTATCGCAAAAGAGATCTGGCTCCCAAGTTCAGCGCATCGTGCTAATATGCTTCTCCTCGTTCAGCCGCCGCTCGACAAACTCGATGATATCCGACGAATAGTTATCCTCTAGAGAGCCAGCGAGTTTGCTGTGTCTGTCTGCCTCCGCCTTTGTCATGCACACGCAGTTGGCTGTGGTCATCGGCAGCTCCCGGCGCCAACGCAGCAGAGTCAGCTTGTCGATAGCACCAGAAATGGCGCTTTTTCCGCGCCAGATCTCCTCAAGCATATACGCACAATCATCAGTATTCATCTGCAGCTGTGGACCGCCAAACGCAGCCGACATGTCCTTCTCGCGGTTGCCCAGCTCGCGCTGCATGCGGGCATATAGGGCATGGCGGCCCTTAATTGCCAGCGGCTCAGTAGGAAACCCGGCGAGCCTCGTCAGCACGTGTGTGCCCATCGCAATGCCAAACATCGCCGGCATGGTGCCCAGCACCGGAACAATGCGCACGCGAAAGTCGGGCAGCACCGAAAAATCGCCGGGCTCATCCTGTTGACTCTCAGCCAGCGACATCAGCTGCACTTTGCCGGGCTTTTCGCTGGAGTAGACTACCTCAATGCCGCCGTGAATCCCCATCAACTTGAGCTTGCGCCGAACCGCACGCGACATTGGGTCCTCGAACGTGTCGCTAATATCGGCAATTTGCACGCGCGACGGGTCAGATTTCATGCCGGCGCCCATGGCGCTAATAACCCGGATGCTGTGCTTGTTGCAGTAATCCAGCAGCTCCAGCTTCGTCTCCATGTTGTCTATGCAATCGAGCACATAGTCTGGGTCGCCCGAAAGCAGATCCGAGGCAGTTTCGGCGCCAAATAGCGCAACGCGCGCATCGACCTTGGCGTGCGGCGCAATGTCCATAAAGCTCATTTTCAGCGCGTCAACCTTGGGAATTCCAACCGTCGCGCGTGTCGCCGCAACGTGGCGATTGAGCGAGCTCAGGGTAACCTGGTCGAAATCTATGATTCGGATCCGCTGCACGCCCGAGCGCAGCAACATCATGGCGGCCCACGACCCCACGCCACCGGCGCCCACCACAACCACAAAGCTGTCTCGCAGCTCGGCCATGCCTTCGGCGCCCAGAAACGCGTAGTGGCGGGCTAGCTGCTCACGGATCAGCGACTCCTCGTTGGGCGTCAGCTCCACAGGCGTGTGCTTGGTGACCACTTCGTTTGGCAGCGCGTGGTTGGCACCCGACAGCCCGCTGTCGCTGAGCAAGTCGCTGTCAAAGTCCACCATCTCGAGCGTGCTGCGCTTGAGATCGCGAGCGCGCTTGGTGCGACGCGTCCGACGCGCACCCCACATGACGCCGGCGGTTATCGCCGACGCAGCTATCGCCGTGGTGGCCAGCTGCACACGCGTGTCGGCAAACGCCCGCGACAGTCTGTCCAGGTACGCACCAATCCGCTGGTCCATTGCTGGCCAAATGCAAATACCATAAAAAAAGCCGAGCTTCCAAGAAAGAAAAAAGAGCACCAGAATTTGCTGGATCAAGGGGTTTAAATCGCACAAAGGACGAGGGGAGCAGCCCGAGACTTTGTTCTCCGCTTTCCTCCTTGTCTTTCCCTTCGCACTTCGGTAATGCAAACACGATTTCTCCTGTCGAGCGCCCTTCGGCGGCCGGGCTGGCCACGCATAGCACACACAACACCACGGCGCAGCATTCACGTAGACTGCGTAGAGAAGCACGCGGGCACAGGCGATGAGCGGGTGGCCAAGTACCGGGCGGCGCTGTTTGTGGACAATGTGTTTCCGCTAAAGGTGTCCCGGCTGGACATTCGGCCATATCTGGTGCTGCGCAATGAAGCGGCAATGCGCAAGAAAGTTGCCGGAATGCTGCCCTCGGAGCTGCCACATGGAGCGCGTGTCAGCGACATCGATCCGCACTTCCGCGACGGCGGCAGCCTGGTGCACTTTACGTTTACAGGCAACACGGGCCTGGACGCGGCGCGGCAGACGGCGCAGGAAGTGGTCAGCGCGGTAGACGCACACGTGCGTGCGCAGAGCGGGCGCCGCTGGCTCTGGCTGGAAAGCGCGCGGGCATTGGCGGTGCGCGGCGTGCCGTTCTGTGAGGACATTGTCCGCATGCTGCCGTCAAAGCGCGTGCGGGTGGAGTTTTGTGGGCCGCCGCTGGATATGGAGCAGATATTTGACGAGTTCCGGGCCTTTGGCCGCATTCTCGACATTGAGATGGCCCAGCGCGACGCGCAGCACGCGGTGGTGCACTTTACGCGGTTGCGTGGTGCCACCAGCGCGCGCAACTGCGTGCACGGCGACGTGGTAGGAGCAACTCGTCTGCGGCTGGCGTACGAGCGCGAGGACCGCGAGATGGTGCTGGTGCAGTGGGCCAAAGAGCACTCAAAGTTTACGATTCCTCTGGCCGCTGCGGCACTGATTGCCGCCATATACGCGGTGTTTGATCCCATCCGCGAATTCTGCGTCGAGAACAAGATCACGCATCGCTTTGATCTGTCGCGGATCCCGTTGCTAGGAAACGTCCGCAAGGCAGCTATGCGCAGTCTGCTGCGCCGCGAGCCAGCGCCACAGCAGGACGTTACCGCGTGGACCGGGCTGGCCGACCAGAGTGCGCGACTGACATCGATTCTTGACGAGCCTCCCGAGAGCTTTGTGGTTGTTTCTGGCCCGCGCGGGTCGGGCAAAACGCGCGTGGTGGACCAGGCCACGGCCAACAAGAAATACCGCATTGTGGTGGATGCGCGCAAGCTGGCGGCCGAGCACAGCGAGGTGGAGCAAATGACGCAGCTGGCCCGGCAGCTCGGGTGGTGGCCAGTGTTCAACTCGATCATTAGCATTACGAATGCAGTCGACGTGATGGTGACGGCTACCACGGGCAGCAATGCGGGCATCTCGGCCACGCCCGAGTCGCAGGTGCGCAGGATCCTCGAGACGCTGGCACTGGTGCTGGCCAACATTCGCCAGGACCGCTTGCAGGCACAGGCGCGCCAGCACGACAAGCACCACGAGTTTACCATTCCTGTGCACACCGTCGAGCCAGCCGATATTCCTGTAATTGTACTGGACAACTTTTTGGACAAGGACATCAAGTTTACGCCGGTCATCTTGGACTGGGCGGCCAGCGTGGTTGAGGCGGGGCTGGCCCACTGCATCATCACCACCAGCAATATTAGCGGGTACCACGAGGTGCAGCGCGCCCAGCCGCAGAGCCCAGCCAGCCTTGTGTCGCTGAACGACGCCTCGCCGATTGAAGCCGTCACGCTGCTCCAACAGCAGCTATCGCTGCCTACAATGCCGGAGCAGTCACCACCACCGCATGTTGCTGATGCTCACAGCGCCAACGACGAGTATGTACGCCGCCTAGATCAGGCGTCGAGCGACAGCATCGCTACGGCGGCACGTGTGCTCGGCGGGCGCTTAGAGGACCTACAGCTGTTTGTGCAAAAGGTGCGCGCTGGTGAAAGTGTCGATGCGGCCCTGGAGGACATTATCCAGCGCTCGATAACCGAGGTGCGCAAGTACGCGTTTGCCGACGACTCTGAAGTCGGGCAGCACGAGCACACATGGACACCCGAGCAGTTCTGGTATCTGCTGACCGAGCTGGCACTGCGTGACAGCGTCGAATACGACCGCATGCGTAACTCGGCGCTGTTTTCGGGCAAGGACGATGCGCTGCTGGGTCTGGCCGAGGCCCAGCTAATCACCATGGTCTACGACAACGACCGGCCCTCGCGTATCCGCGCTGGCCGGCCGGTGTATGCCGCCGCCTTTGCCCGCATTCTCAAAGACCCGGGATTTGCCAGCTCGATGACGGTCAAGATGAACAAGCAATTTATCGATTTAGAAACCGCCAAGATCCGCAAGGCCGAGGACGAGTTGGCCGTACTCAATGTCTTCCGCGCCAGCTCGGATGCCCATTCGGCGCTGACTTCGGGCATGGCCGTCATTGCCGCGGCGCAGGGTGGATACCGCCACGGGCGCAGCAGAAGCAAGGATCGCGGGGAAGGCGACCTTCAGCCCGATGCCTTTATGGCCCAGGCAATCGATGCCGCCACTCGCAATGCCTCGGGCGAGGCCACTGCAGCAGCTGCCCGCAGCCATGCCGACCAGTCATGGTCTGGGTGGTTCAAGAGCTTCTTTTATCGAAGCCCGCCGGCGACAACGGCGGCGCCAGCCGATACGGAATCGGGCGCCGATTATCTGTCGTCCGAGATGCAGCCATCGGTCATCCCGGGCATTCCGTACGAGCTGCAAGGCCGCGTACAATTTCTGCTGCGCACCATCCACAGCAGCCAGCAAAAGATTGACCGCTGGGATGCCGAGTGCCGAGACAAGGCTCAGCGGCTGGCCAGCCTATAGTCTTAGCTTTATTGACGCTTTGCTATTGAACAAACTAAACCCATGGCTCGGCATCGTCCATGTTGGCAGTTGTATCTGGGTTCTGGTCCTCTTCCAGCGCCAGCTGCAGGGCGCCCAGCTTCTCCTGCAACACACGCGTGGCCTTGACCACCACTGCCTGTGGCTCCAAGCTGCCCACAGTCTCCACGTTGAAGTAGAACGTGGTGGGCTCGGCCCTGTAGTTGAACGGCGCGTCCGGGTCGTTTTCGGTCTCCTCCTCGGCATTTTTGCTCAGCGGCCACTCGTCTTTGATGCTCTTTTCGTACCAGTAGTTCAAATGCCGCAGGTTGTTGTGCGGATCGTACTCGAATCCCACCGCCGCGCACGGCGACCACTTTGCATGCTCCTTGGCCACGCCCTTCTTGGCCACGCAGTGCAGGTTAATCTCCTGGCCCTTGCGCAGCTTCAGCAGGGCCACGCCCTGGTCGTCGCCCTCGGTCACCGGCACCACGTCCTTGTTGCTGCTGATCAGCTCGGAGCTGTAGACGATGCGCGTCCCGGGTTCGGTGCACTTTACGTGCAGTGTGAACTCAACCGAGCAGTCCTTGCAGTACTCAGTGCATGTGCAGTCGCGCGTGTATTTGAACTGGTCCACGTTATGGCTGACCAGCGGCACCAGGCCCAGCCGATGCGCGAGAAACTCGTCTGCGAGCACCGTCGTGTTTTCAATAAACTGCACCAGATCAATGGCCATGGTTGGCACCTCGGCTATCATTGCGCGCCGCAGCGAGTTGGCCACACTACAGTGCATAGTTTCTGCTTTAGTCCAGTTCCCCATTGCTGGTGACGGGTTGCCTAAGGCGGCTGCGGTGCGCGCGTTTACCTTAGCTGTGTGTTTGACAGAACGAAATCTACCGCATTTCTGTCGAGGCTGCGGATGCGGATTTGCGGAGTGTGAGAATCGCCGACCGTGGCGCCGTTCATTGCGGTATTTTTGTAAGAAAGAGAACGATATTTGTGGGTCGGAGACGCGAGCAGAGAAAAGCGGCAGGGTTGACACACCAGCACTGGAGTCGAATTAATGGGTTCTGATCGTGATCAGTCGCCGCCTGAGCAGCAGGTAACACGCGTCCAGCAGCCGGTGTGCTTCTTTGCTGTTTCCCGTCTTTCAATTCACGCTTTTAATTTCTTTCCCGCATCGCATCGCATACCAGTGACATGGCGCATTCGGTGCTCTTCGATCAGGACCAAATGTACGCTGGGAGCAATCCCAACGACGGACTAGAGTTCTACCAGACACAGTACGCCGACCCGTCGTCGACCGCCGCCGGGCCGGCGGCGCACGGATCAGCTGACGACTTCTACGCGTCGTCGTATGGCACGGCGATGCCGATAGTGGAGCGCTCGTGGCTGGCCGCCTTCGGCACCGGCGGGTTTCCAAATGAGCCGCCGCTGATGGAGGAGCTGGGCATAAATTTCCAGCACATAAAGTCAAAGACGCTGGCGGTGCTGAACCCGCTCAAGCCGCTGGACACCAAGATCTACGACGACTCGGACATGGCTGGCCCGCTGCTGTTTATTCTGGTTCTGGGGACGTTCCTGCTGCTCAGCGGCAAGTCGCAGTTTGGCTACATTTACGGCGTCGCGTTGATGGGAACGGTCGGCATCTGGGCGATTCTGAACCTCATGTCACAGGAGGGCATCGAAGTTATGCGGACGGCCAGCATCCTGGGGTACTGCCTGCTGCCGGTGGTGTTTTTGGGCAGCATTGGGCTGGCCATCGACCTAAAGACTGGGCAGCTGGGCACGTTCGCGGCGATTCTCCCGATTGCCTGGAGCACGTACTCGTCGGCAACCATGTTTGTCACCGTTCTGTCCATGTCGGAGCAGCGGTTACTCGTCGCCTATCCGGTGTGTCTGTTCTATACCAGCTTTGCGCTGCTCACAGTCTTCTAGTTTTGATTAAATCGAATCAGCGTCGACTTTCAGCAGCCAGCCAGAAACAATTGGTCTGGTGCGTGCGGGCCAACCCGGTCCCTTCTTTCTCTAGCCTTTTTCCCTTCTTGTCTTGCGGGTTCCCTTCTCCGGCTATATTGCATTATACTTTTCTTGACTTTAGCACCCCACACGCGCACACCTATACACCGGCAGCCCACACTCAATCACTCACTCGCTCACGCGCACCCAGACCTCCCCCCGGCGGATAGAAAGCAGAGGAGCTCGCGCTGTCGTTCCTATGCCCACCGCCGAAGCGTTTCTCGGGGTGCTTCCGTTCAACATCAAGAGCACGGCGTCGCCCATTCCGCGACGCCGGAACCAGACACAGGGCTCATCGGTAAGCTACCGGAACCTCGCCACATTTGATTGTTCTTCGCGGTTTGGCACTGCAAACATGGCATTCTCAAGCGCGCCTTGACGCCTCCCCACGTGGGTGATGTAACTGCACAGTATAGATCAATGACCGCTTTAGCCGGCTGTTCCGGCCCCGCGGGTCGCGCGTCGTGACCACCGAAGTCAACCAGCAGCGCACGCGCGCCGACAGGGTACGTACCGGATTGTGCAATGCTCACGCCTCAGCCTGTCCCAGAAGACGGTCTTTGTGGGGCGCTCTTTCTGCCGCTTTTTTTCTTTCAGCTTCGTGCGACTGACGCACGCGGTGCGTGGTTGACGTTTCACTGTGCACTGCAGCCAACGTGCCTTTTGTCCGTGCAAGCGCAATGCACGTCAATAGTGATCAGCCCGCTCTTCATTCCAAGCGTATTTATAGCGCTGCTTCCGACAATCGTCTTTTGACTGTGGTTCGCTGTTCTCCTTTTTGGGACCGGCCAGCGCTCCTTTGTGTCCGGTTTTCTGCACTGAGCCCATGCGGAGCACTAACTGATTCCTCGCGTGCCTGCCTTTTTTGATAATGCGGAAACTGCCTTGTAGACGTGTATCAGCGAGTTTGAGACACAGTATCTCCAGCAGCGGTCGACCGAGCTGCTGCTGCAGAACGACTGCGCGGTGGCAAAACTGCTGTGCCGTCTGGAGATCTCGGGCGACCGCGCCGCGACCATGGCCAGCCATCTGGTCTCGTTCTTGCGCGGCAATCCGCAGACTTCCAACAAGGTCGAGGACATTGTCATTGGCGCCTTTGACCTGCACGTAAGCAGATACGCAAAGCTGTCCGCCAACCCGCGCAACGTGCTGCGCGACAACAACCTCGCGACCATGCTCGTCGTGTGCTATCTGCAGCAGACCTGCCGGAGCTATCTGGTGTCGATTCTGCAACCGGTCATGAGCGCAATCGAGCCCTACGTGAGCAGCTGCGAGCTGGACCCGATGCGTCTGGACAAGAACGATGTGGGCACAACGTCGCGCAACTCGTACAACCTCTACTGCGTGTGTCGGTCGGTCTTGGACGCGGTGTTTTCGGCCGGCAAGCACGCGCCGCCCGAGATGCGCCGGCTGTGCACCCTTATCCGGCGCCGGATCGAGGACACCTGGGACATGCCTGCGCTGCCGCCACCCACGCCCAGCGCCAAGCCCAAGGTGTCGCCGAACAAGGAGCTGCCCCAGCTGCCGATACTGGAGCTTAACGACTGGGAGAAGGATCTAAAATCGACTGTCCAGGTAGACATTATGAACGACATCAAGGCTGCGCTGGACGCATGGCTGGAGAAGCCCGACGCAGCGATCTCTAGCGATTCTGCCAGCACTGACCTGCCAATGCCGCCAGCAAAGCCCAATGAGAGCACCGAAGACGGGTACTGCAGCGAGACGCGTCGGTCGATCGTCAACCTCATGTCGTCATCGTTTACTCGTAGCGAAGGCCTGGATACGTCGCTGTCTATAAAGAACGGCGAGCTTGCCAGGGCGGCCGAGAAGCCGCGGCTGAGCCAAGTCAAAGATACCTGGCGCCAGACACAGAGTCCCCGGAAGCACATGAGCCCGTCCATGTCGTCGCGGTTCAGCAAGCACGCCAGCAAGCGATACAGCGGCTCATATTTCACGCCGGTGGAGACGGTGATCAGCATGCTTATATTTGTGCGCTTTTTCATACCGATCCTGACGTCGCCCGAAGCCTACGGTCTGGTCGAAGAAAAGATCTCGCCCAGCAACCGTCGCGGGCTGCTGCTGTGCGCCAAGGTTCTGGCGGTGCTGTGCAACGGGGTGTCGTTTGGGTCCAAGGAGCCGTACCTGATGCCCATGAACGGGCTGATTCGTGAGTACCGCCCCAAGCTGCGCCAATTCTTGCAGGCGATTTCGTCGGGCGTAGACCAGGACTCAGAGTCGACGGCAGGCGACGAGGGTGAGTTGTCAGACTCTGATGAGGATGAGGCCGACAACGACGACGCAGTGACCATCGACGAGCTGGCGTCGCAGTTCCAGGTGATCTCGGTTGGCGCTGAGATTGGAACCAAGGAGGAGCAGCGCAAGAGTCGGATGTCGCTGGCCAGCTCGCCGTATGTGAGCGTTGGCCGCTTGACGCCAGGTTTGCAGGACTCTGACGTTCCGCCTGTGCCGCCACTGCCGCCACTGCCGCATACCATCCGGCAGTGGTCAAAGCCAGACATGGTCATCAGCGAGTCGGCCGCACAGTCAGTGCAGCCGCTGCGCAAAACCATTGATCTGCCCACTCCGCCTACCGTGCCCAATAGACCGCGAAAGCTAACCGGCCCCATCGCCATATCGTCGTCGACTTCCGACGCGCTGCTGGACAGCGAAGTCGTCGACGAGAGCCTGGTCACCATCGATTTCCTGAGTTGTCTGGAGGGCAACTTTGCAAAGTTTGAGTCGCTGCTGGACAGCACCGTCCAGTCGTCGTCCACTACGCAACAGCAAAAGCAGCTGCAGGAGGCCTGCCGCGAGCTAAAGCCAATTGCACACTACGCCAAGCACCTGGCATCGCCTAGCAAGATGCCGAGCACGGTCACCATCCCGCGGCCTTCGATAGCCCACGAGCCGGTGCGACAGGCACCGATGCCGCCAGCGCTGCCAGATAAGGCGCACAGGCAGCCAGCTCTCGCTGATGACGAGGAGTACGAGGATCTGGGCCATCGCCGGACCAGCACGCTGCCTGGCAACTACAAGTTCAACTAATTTTGCTTTCTCTTATCTCAATCATCCCCGTTCAGGTGCAGGACACTGGCCATTCCCACTTGTACTTTTCAATATACAATGTTGTTGCCCTGAGACCCCGGAGAGAGGCGGACCAAAGGCTGGCACCAGTCTTGATTGCTTGATCGTTAATAGCCTGATCACCGGTCCGATTTTTTTGGTTCCTGGTCGGGCTTATCGAAATTGCAGAATTCGCTTTCTCCTTTGTTGCGTTTTGCACTGTTGTTTATATCCTCGCATTCTCTGGTTGGTCTTTGTTTTCAGGTAAATACTGCAAGCAGTCCTACTTGCGTTTAAGAGAGTCACAGCAGCATTCAAAAGGAAAATCAGGATTTACCAGCATTGGCCGTGCGCATTCCCGACGACACTGCCAAAGAGCCTCGCGCGCCATACTAAGACTAAGATCCTTTGCACAACTACCCGTAGGCGTTTGATCCGGCGGTTGGAACTACTATAGGACAAAGCGAATAAGCGACCTCATACTGTCGAATTTAGAGCAGATAATCAATCTTTACAATGGTACGGACGGATCACTGGCAGGGGCAGCATCTGCGCGTTGGTGAGGCTGCAACTAGCAAGCATAGCTAAAAATGAGTGTCTGAAACTCGATCTGGATTGTAGTTTCGCCTGTCGCTGGTTCGTTCTGTTGCTCGTCCGCTGAGCGGCCACAGACTTGTTCACGCGAGCGCCATTCGGCGGTCGGCCGAGCCGATACCTGCACCCGAAGGATCGGGCGCTGTTGAAGCCAGCCCAAAGATTGCGTCGATTGTTGACAGCGTTGCCGGACTCACTCTGCTTGAGACCTCGCAGCTGGTGGATGCGCTGAAGACAAAATTCAACATTACCGAGGCGGTTCAGGTTGTTGCCGGTGCCGGTGCAGGCGCTCCGGCTGGCGGCGCGGGTGCGGCTGCCGCTGCTGAGGTAAGTTGGCGGCATTGCTGCCGCACTATCGAAACCAATGTGCACATTTCATTCTCTGACTGATCATGACCATCCACGTTTCAATCTGCTTGTATAGGAGAAGCCGGCGGAGAAGACCGAGTTCAAGGTCACGCTCAAGTCGTTCAAGGCCGAGCAGAAGGCCAAGGTTATCCGCGAAATTAAGGGTCTGCTTCCTGACATGAACCTGGTGGCCGCCAAAAAGTTTGTCGAGTCGGCGCCCAAGGTTATCAACGACACGATGCCCAAGGCCGATGCCGAGAAGATCAAGAAGGCGCTGGAAGCAGTTGGCGCCGAGGTTACGCTCGAGTAGGCGCTCTGCCATTGACCAAACACACAAAATTGCCTTTTTGCTATACGGAATAAACTTTGGATCTCTGTCGCTTCCAGTTATCTGATTCATTGGCCTGCATCACGACTCAGCTCAGCTCAACTCAATAACGATCATCCGCCTGACCATGGGGAAAGGCCAGACGTGGCAGCCATTTGAGCAGTTTGCCCAGTCACTGTCCCTGTTTTGTTTTTCTTGCGCACTCGAGCATTTTCTGGCATTTTTGTGCTCTTACTCGTTTTCACTGCCTTGCGAAATGGCGCACAAGCTCAACTTTTTGCTGTTGGCAGCGCTTGCGCTACAGGCCAAACGTGTGCGTGGCAACGAGCCAGCGGTCGAGTCGGCTGCCGAAGAGCCCAAACACACGGTGCAACTTCCTCAATTCACGCCGTACACGGTTCCCGGAGCGGCACTATGGGAGCAGTTTATTGGCGAGCTGGAGCCCCAATGGAAGCGCAGCCGCGCGTCAAAGCAGGATAAAGATGAAGACCGCTATGACGGAGAATGGGCGGTGGAGGAGATCGAGGAGCTGGCAGGCATTGCCGGCGACAAGGGACTGGTGGTCAAGAGCGAAGCCCGGCACCACGCCATATCTACGCGCCTGGACAAGCCGTTTGACCCGGCACACAATGGGCTGGTGCTGCAGTACGAGGTCAAGCTACAGAAGACGCTGAATTGCGGCGGCGCGTATGCCAAGCTACTTGCATCGCCGATGAACAACGAGTTTAGCGATGCAACGCCGTACGTGGTGATGTTTGGCCCTGACAAGTGCGGCGAAAGCAAAGTGCACTTTATCTACCGCCATCTGAACCCGGTCACAGGTGAATACACCGAGCACCATTTGGAGCAGCCGCCGACGCCGCCAGCCGACAGCCTGACGCACCTGTATACGCTGTCGATCCGGCCGAACAACACGTTTGCGATTATGATTGATGGCACCGAGCGCAAAAGCGGCTCTCTGCTCGAGAACTTTACGCCGCCAGTCAACCCGCCCAAGGAGATCAACGACCCCAAGGACAAGAAACCGGCGGACTGGGTTGACGAGGAGTCAATTCCGGATCCGGATGCTACCAAGCCCGAAGACTGGGACGAAGATGCGCCCGCAATGATCCCTGATGAGGACGCAGTCAAGCCCAAGGACTGGCTCGAAGACGAGCCGCTAATGATCGAAGATCCAAAGGCCGAAAAACCCGCGGACTGGGACGATGAGGAGGACGGCGACTGGGCGCCGCCGATGGTGCCCAACCCGCGCTGCGCCGAAGCAGACGGCTGCGGGCCGTGGACGCGGCCGCAGAAGCGCAATCCCGAATACAAGGGCAAGTGGGCGCCGCCGCTTATCGACAACCCCGCGTACAAGGGCAAGTGGGCGCCGCGCCGTATTGCCAATCCAGACTACTTTGAAGATCTGGATCCGTACAAGCTGACCAAGATCGATGCCATTGGCTTTGAACTGTGGACCATGCAGTCCGGGATCACATTCGATAACATCTATCTTGGTGACAGCGCCAAGGCTGCGGAGCAGATTGCCGAGGAGGTCTGGAAGCCCAAACACGACTCGGAGCTGGCAGTTCGCGAGGCGCTGAACCCAAGACCGGCTCAGAAAACCGAGTCCAAGCTGTCGGGCGTGTTAGATCTATTCAAAGTCCGCTTTGGGGACATCGCGGCGAGCGTCACTGGCTTCTACGCCCGAGTCCAGCATGAGGGTTTGGTGGAGGCTGTTCGCCAGGACAGAAGCGGCGCTATCGCAGTCGTAATGGCTGTCGGCGGATTGGCGTGGCTGGCCTGGAACATGCTCAGTGTTGTCAGCTTTGTCCTTGGGCTGGCCCAGCCAGCTGCGCAGCCGGCACAAGCGCCGGCCGAGGACAAGTCCGACGCCAAGGCCGCCGCCGAGGCATCGACCAGTGCTCGCGCTGATACCGATAGTGGAGCTGCGGTTAAGCGTAAGGGGAAAAAGTCCAGCTCGTAGGGTTGTTTACTCTGGCGCGGGCTGCATTTGAGCCGGCGCTGGAGACTGCCGGTTGCTTTTCTGGGGGAGTGACATAAAATAGCCGAGCTTTGATCCAGTAATTTTCTGCCAGCACAAGTTTGACGTGTCAGGGTTTCTATCCCTGCACTCCGCTTCTTCACTATTGCAACCTCCTAAATCAAAGAATCTACTTTTTAAA
>JANBPA010000239.1:0-14832 GCA_027575275.1 Coemansia sp. RSA 2711
ATTAACTTGTAAACAAGTTACATTTAATATTTGGCAAACAATACAATGTGCAAGCATTCTTGCACTACTACTGGCTGAATAATCGGAGCCAAATGCATCTACATGAAACATAAGTGTAATTTTAAGCAGCTGTACGCCCGGCCACTCAATAGTATTAACCATTAGCATATTTGCAGCTATTTGTAGCAGTTTCAAGCTGTAAAAAGGTGCGACTATATCGACATACAAATTCTTTATCTGATTGAAGCACTGGCGGCTGGCAATACAGTCAACATTGGTGAGCCACACTAGCCCCTCAACTTCATGTCCAACCTTACCCAGTTTTTCATATTCTTCTGGCTCTATGCACTCGACAAATGCTCGGTCGTATACACTGGTGTACACTAAGCGTGTCCATTTTCGGCAAACCCACAGCAGCGACAGCTTTGCCCTCCACATGATGATGCTCGTGGGCGGCTCTCCAAAGGCGTATGACAGAATCCGAGTCAGGTTACGTATAGATAAGTCGCTAATACAGGGCATGGTTGTTTAGTTGTGGCAATAAAAGTGAAATAATTGTCAAATTAGTAAAAAAAAACCCTTAGAGGCCAATCTGGCTTATTTTCAGCTTTGACAACACCTCGCAAGGCGTTGTCTAAATGACTAATAATAATTTGGTCATGAATCAATGCAAAGATGGGGCCACATTGTATTTGGCTAGTTTGGTTGAAACAAGCGTCGCCAGTAAACTGTAGTCAAGCAACTAGAAGGCAATGTTGAGAGTCTTGATGTTGAGGTATTCATCAATGCCATAGCGCGAGCCTTCGCGGCCAACGCCGCTCTCCTTGACGCCTCCGAATGGCGCTACCTCGCTGCTGACCGTTCCAATATTGACGCCAACCATACCAACTTCCAGTGCCTCGGCTACGCGGAAAATACGACCAATGTCGCGGCTAAAGAAGTATCCAGCCAGCCCAACTGGAACGTTGTTCGCGCGGCTAATTACCTCGTCTTCCGTACTGAACTTGTAGATAGGGCACAGCGGACCAAATGTTTCCTCGCACGACATGGGAACATCATCCGAGACATTGGTCAACACGGTGGGCTCAAAGAAATGACCAGCCACTTTGAGGTCTGGGCGCTTGCCGCCGAGCACAATCTTTGCACCGGAATTAACTGCGCGCTTCAGCTGGTCCTCAACCTTCTCCAGACCGCGCGCAGTGATGACGGGTCCAAAGGTCGTTCCCTCGTCCAGGCCGTGGCCAATGCGCAGCTTCTCCTTGACCAGTGCCACAAATCTGTCGACAAACTCGTCGTAGACCCTCTCGTGCACATAAATGCGATTGGCGCAGACGCAGGTCTGACCCGAGTTGCGGAATTTGCACGCGATAAGGTGCTCTGCCGCCGTGCCCAGGTCTGCATCGTCAAAGACAATAAACGGCGCATTACCTCCCAGCTCGAACGAGACTTTCTTCATTGTCGAGGACGCCTGCTTCATCAGCAGTTTGCCAACAGGGGTAGATCCGGTGAACGACACCTTGCGGATCGCTGGGTTGGTGGTCAGCTCGCCACCAACATCGGGCGTATTGTACAGCGAGCTGGTAACCACGTTAATAACGCCCGGTGGAATGCCCGCGCGCTGCGCCAGTTCGCACAGCGCCAACGCCGAATACGGCGTCTCATGCGCCGGACGCACCACTACAGTGCAACCAGCGGCCAAGGCAGCACCGACCTTGCGCGTAATCATGGCATTGGGAAAGTTATAAGGTGTCACGATTCCAGCAACTCCGATCGGCTGCTTTAGCACCACCAAGCGTGAGTTGCCAAACGGTGACGGCACAACATCTCCGTAGACACGCTTGGCCTCCTCGCCAAACCACTCTATAAATGACGCGCCGTACATGATTTCGCCTGTCGCCTCTGCCAGCGGTTTGCCGCCCTCCAGCGCCAATATGCGTGCCAGGTCGTCCTTGTTGGTAATAATTAGGTCGTGCCACTTGCGCAGCAGGACCGAGCGCTGCTTAGCGGTTGTCTTCTTCCAGCTGGCAAATGCAGTACTGGCCGCATCGACCGCCTTGCGGACATCGGAGGCATCCATGTCCGTCACGGTGCCAATCGTCTCCAGCGTTCCCGGATCGACCACATCGAAAGTTTTGCCGGTCGCAGCTTTAACCCAGTTGCCGTTGACATATGCTTCATAGCGGAACAGCGATTTGTCCTTGAGCTTTGCCAGCTCGCCAGCGCTGCTGATTTGGACGTTTTTGGCTAGCGATAGCTGCGACGATAGCATTCTGACCGAGGCAGATGTCCGGGAGCTAGCTGGTTTCTGGATGGACACCTTGGGACGGATAAGAGAGCGGTAGCTTCGGGCAAGAATAGGCCTGCAAGCAGTTGCACCCAGTTGTAGAGCGGGTGTGCAAGTTGAAAGCGAGGCTGGCTTCAGTTTGGTCGACAGCTATGCCAATACAGAAAGCAGGAGAAAAGAGCGATATTAGCATCTACCCGTATCCTGGGCTCGCTCTTAAAACACACCATGCTGCACACTCTGTCTCTGCTCAGGGTATAGTGGGTAATGCCTACCATTCTTCGATTGTTTGCCGCTATTAGAACAAAAAAGATTTATGAAACAAAAGAGGCGTGTGCGATCCTCTGCTGGGCGATGGAGGTGCTGGCGTCACTAGCGCACAGGCAAGTCTGTAGCGCTGATTGTCTGCTGATCACTGGCCATCCAGAATCAAGCTGCTTCATCTTCGGTGTCGCTGCTGCTGTCACTGCTGCTGCCATCATTGAGCTCGTCATTGAATAGTGGTACCAGCAGCTCCGTGGTCGGGGACGCTTTCTTGCTCGTTGATGACGCTGTGCTAGATCCAGACGGCTCGCTTTTATCCGCTTCGGACTCTTCTGCCATTTTCTGTTTGCGCAGCTTTTCCCTCAGAGTCCTCCGGGTGGTAGCCTTTGTTGACTCTACAATTTCCTCGCAGTTGCGCGAGTACTCGGAATCGTCAAAGCGGTGCTTCTTCGCTGGCTTCTCCCTCAATCCTTCGGCAATTTTCTTGCGCCGACGCTCGGCAGCCTCCTCTCTGGTCTTTTCGTCTGTTTCAAGCTTTTCCACAATCGACTTGGCCTCCTTAAGCGTTCGTAGGCGCCGGCCGTAGAGGTCACGGCAGTCGTCAAAGTCGTTGGGTTTTGTGCCCGTCCGGCTGCCCTGCGAACGCAGTTGGCTTCCAAACCCGCCTTTGCCGCCGAGTATCCGTCCGCGCAGCGACAGCCACGGCGTATCAAGCGACTCCATTGCTTCGCTCGCACTCAGCCCATGCCGACCGGCAATGTAGGCCGTGTCCCAAGCGTACTCATCGCCGAGTCGCGCCTTTGCCTGCTCGTACAAGTCGTCGAGCGGCCGTCTGTCACAGACATCAAATTCGACTGTGCGGCGGCAAGGTATGTCCAAAAGCACCAGCATGGTTGAAGCTGAATAGTTAAAAGCGTTCGATAAAATTGGCGAGAAGCTGGCAAACACAACACATTGGCAGGGTCTATTGGATCACATGTTGTTATATTTCAATTGCTCGATGTAATTTGTATATTTATGGGTGCAGGCAGCCAAGCGGTGCTGCCATTTCGTTGCACCCTTTGCTCTCTACCGGTGTGACTGTGTGTGGGCAAAACTGCCCAGCCCATTGGTGGACAACGAGCGGCAAGATAAACACGAAAAATTCGACCCGTCTGCTGCAGTTGCCCGTTAAAGCAGTTTGCTCGGCATAAATCCCCGTTACCACCGCTGCCAAAACGTGTTGTTCTGGCTTGCCACCAAAGCTGCACTCGCGATTGACAAGTAGAATTTAAAAAGTAGCGCATGTGGCAATACTATTCACAGTGTAGAGTTTTTTCTTCATGGTATTGCCATGGGCATTCCAGTTTGACAATGATATTTAGTGCACTACTCCGGTTTGGCGACTTGGCTGCCGCACGCCATGTACGTTTCTGTTGCTAATTCATATTAATATTCGCCATAATGGGCGCACTCCCTCCTGCCTATATTGCCGGAGTAGTTGGTGGCTCTGTGGGCTTTAACTTAGTGTTCTATGCCGTGCGGCGCGTCGAGCCGCTTGCGACCGAGAAACAGCTGGCATGGGTGCTCACACTTGTTACCTGCATAATCGCATCTGTCGGCTCAATGGTGTATGTGCTTCCAGCGCTGTACTATGGATTGCGAATAACCGAGCTAACGCAGATTGACACGTTTTCTCTGGTGCTTGTGGGCATATTCACCGCCTATTTAGCCTGGGATCTGGCCTTTGGACAGTTGTTTTATCGGTCGACCATCAGCTGGTTAACCGGTTACTTCCACCACACGCTGTACATTGGAATCACACTATATGCAGTGGTACAGCGGGTACCTGCAATACTGTGTCTTTTGTTTTACAACGAAGTCCCAACGATTATATTGGCGGTGGGCAGCATAAACAAGAACTGGCGCAGCGATGCGCTGTTTATGGCAACGTTCTTTGCCACGCGCATTGCGCTCCATACCGTGTTGCTGACAAAGTTTTATAAACACTCGCCGCACCGGTTTATCTGGGTATTGATGCTGCTGGTGTTTCCCATGCACCTGTACTGGTTCGCAAGCGCTGTGCGTGGTCACGTTAAACGCGCTGCCAGACCAAGGGACTCGCTTGCTGTTGAGAGAAATCCGCTGATCTGATTTAGAAATTGCTGTCAGCCCACTCGTTTTTTTGCTGGTGTCAGCCAGTTGCGACTCTTTCTTGCTCACTTTTCGGGAATAAATTTTTCTTTTTGTATTTGTCACGCCTCTGTCACAGGGTTCTAACGGGACGAGCAAAGAGCTATGCGCCGCACCCTGGCTGCTAGCGCGATTTACACAGCCAAGCGGTGCTCGATCCACAACGCGCTGCACATAAGATCGAGTGCGCTTGATGCACAAGTCGGCAACTGTATATCCAACCGCCAGGCGCTGCGGCACTACCACCCGAGTCACATATGCGCTAGAGCAAAGGGCAAATCTTCACGAAATAGAGCTCCCATCAAGCGAGACATCGGCTGGCTGCAAAAGGAACTGTCAAAGGGCAACGTCCCCGAGTACGCAACCAACCCATACCGTAGTGGTGCCGCAAAAAAGACAGCTGGCGGTGTCCGGGTAGTATTAGACGAGCTCAAATGGCCGCTGGATGCTGATATTGACGAAAGGTTTGCCAAACGGATCCGCGCAGTGCGACTAGCAAAGTTTCGCCGCAGCGACGATGCACGCAAGCGATGCGCGTACTTTGGGATCAGTGAGAAGCAGTTTTCCGAGTGGTCACACCGGTTCAGCGAGGCGGTGCTGGAGGAGCAGATCGAGCGGATGCAGCCCAATTTCCTGATACCGTTGCTAATCCGGAGCCGGGTCGAGGGACTGGACAACTACATCGTGAACCAGTTCTTTGCGTATTTGGAGGACTCTGCGCCGCAGCTGGTCAAGAATATAAAGTACCTGCGCGAAATTACCGATCTTCGGTTCCCGCAGGAATGGGCGCCTGGCGCACGCAAGATACAACGACGGATCATTATGCATGTGGGTCCGACAAACTCGGGCAAGACCTACCATGCACTGCAACGGCTACAGAATACCACCCTCGGCGTGTATTGCTCGCCGCTGCGGCTGCTGGCGCATGAGGTATACAGTCGCATGATGTCGGCGGGAATCACTTGTGGGCTGATTACCGGCGAAGACCGGCGGTTCCCGGATTACGAGGCCCTGGGCATCAATCCCAAAGGATATTCGTCTATGGGCAATCCACTGACGCAGATCATTGCGTGCACCATCGAGATGCTGCCTATGCAAAACTATAATGTGGCTGTCATCGATGAGATCCAGATGATCTCGGATCCCGCCCGCGGGTGGGCGTGGACTGGCGCGCTGCTTGGCCTGAACGCACGCGAGATTCACCTGTGTGGCGAGCCATCTGCGGTGCCGCTTGTCAAGCAGATATGCGGGATGTTGGACGAAGAGGTCGAGGTGCGCGAGTACACACGGCTAGGCGAGCTTGAAGTTAGCAAGCAGTCGCTAGAGGGCGACTGGAAAAACATCCGCAATGGCGACTGTGTGGTGGTATTTTCGCGGCAGGAGATATACGCGATCAAGAATACGATTGAGGAGAAAACCGGCATGAAATGCGCGGTCATTTATGGCGGACTGCCGCCCGAGTCGCGGGTCCAGCAGGCAGAACTGTTCAACGACCCAGACTCGGAGTACGGCGTGTTGGTGGCCAGCGACGCTGTCGGCATGGGCATCAACCTGTCAATCAACCGGGTTGTGTTTACAACGCTGAGAAAATTCGACGGCGAGTCTGTGCGCCCAATTAGCGTGTCGCAGGTACGGCAGATCGGTGGACGCGCAGGACGATTTAACTCGAGAGCCAAGCGCGGGCTAGTGACAACAATGGAGGCACAGGACATCCGCACGCTGGCACAGTCGATGGCCAAAACACCACCACAGCTCCAGGCAGCCGGATTAAAGCCAACGGCTGCCATGATTGAGATGTTTTCGCACCAATTCCCGCGCGTGCCGTTTGAGCAGCTGTGGAGCATGTTTCGCGACATTTGCAATGTCGAAGATCACTACTTTCTCTGTAGCTTCCGTGACCAGGAGGAGGTAGCCAAGGTCATTGAGGACTTGCCGCTGTCGGTCGGCGAGCGGTTCCATTTGATATACGCGCCCGTCAATCCCAACAACCCGACTCTAAAAACGTGTCTGCACAAGTTTGCCTCGGCGATTGCGCATAAGCAGGCGTGCCAGATCCGCGATGTCATCAGGCTGCCCTCCGAGCCACCAAAGTCGCGTGTGGGCATCCAGGTGCTAGAGAACTGGCATCGCGCCATTTCGCTGTATATGTGGCTGTCATTCCACTACACGTCGTCCTTTCTGCAGATTGAGGAGGCGCAAAAGCTCAAGGCCGAGTGCGAAGCCAGCATACAGACCGGTCTCGCCGGGCTCCGCACGACGGGTCGGGATAGCGAGGAAACCAAGAACAGCCAGGCTGGCAGAGATCTGAGAAGGGCCCTAGCGCTGATGAAGCAACGGGCAGCCAGCCGCAAGATTATCCGCAAGTCGTCGCAGCTCAACCTGGACAACAACTCATAGAAGACTTTGTCAAATAAACACCAACCAAGGCTTTACCCTTTTTCTCCTCTTTAAACGCGCATTTTTCGGCTTTTGCATTTTGTATTCGTTCTATACTGTAAAATTAACCACTCGATTGGCCGGCAATGGGACAGGCAGCCTCGCATGCGCTGGTGGCGGCGGCGGATTTGCAACCGCCGCTGGCAATGGGCGTGGGTGGACTGGAGACCGAGCTGGGCGAGAGCGTGCAGCACATTCGCATGCTGAGTAGCACGCGCTTTATGAAGACAATTCTGTGCAAGCTGCCCACCGAGGGTCAACTGGTTCTGCACGTGTTCGTGCGGCCGGTGAGCATGCCGTTCGATATAACCCAGCAGATAGCAGACCTGCGCTCACAGTACTCCCGGCTTAGCGGCACGCAGCGACTGTTGCCACATACGCGGGTAGTGAGCGACGAGCGGGCGGTGTATATTCTGCGACAGCACCTGCACAACAACCTGTATGACCGGGTCAGCACCCGGCCGTTTCTGTCCATCAATGAGAAGCGGTGGATAGCCGGGCAGCTGCTAATGGCACTGCGGGAGGCTCACGAGCGCAATGTGTGCCATGGCGACGTAAAGAGCGAGAATATCGTAATGACGAGCTGGAACCTGGTGTACCTGGCCGATCTGGCGCCGTTCAAACCCACGTATTTGCCAGCCGACGATCCGGCTGAATTCAACTTTTACTTTGACGCGGCAGCGCGCCAGTGCTGCTGTATTGCGCCGGAGCGGTTTTACGATCCAGGAAGCAGTATCGCCCAGCTACTGGCGGCACCGGGCAGCAACAGCGAGACGCGGCTGGCACTGCAGCCGTCGATGGACATATTTTCGGCTGGATGCGTGATTGCTGAGCTGTTTCTGGACGGCAACCCGATATTTAGTCTGTCGCGCCTGCTGCAGTACCGCAAGGGTGCAGTGACTGCGGCGGCTCTGCTGGCCGATATCCCAGACAAGGAAGTGGCGGCGCTGGTTGAGCATATGATCCAGCTGGATCCTGAGGCACGGCTGTCAGCGGCGGCTTACCTGGACCAGTGGGCGGCAATCTTTCCGAGCGCGCCACTGGCAGCGTACATGGACCGCGCTAGCCCTGATGTGCGCATACGTGCGCTGTTTGACGAGATGAGCGAGGTACCGGACGATTTGTGTGAGATTACGGCCAGTATTGCGTGCGCCAACGTGCGCAACTGCAGCCTGCCCAGCTCACGGTGCATGGGCATTAAAACGCTGCTTCGGTGCAGCCGCGGCGCAATGCGGGGCGACCCAGACCTGATTCTCCCGTATCTAGTCACTCTAGCATCCGACGCATCGCCGCAAGTGCGGGTCGAGGCAGTGGTCGCGCTACGGGACCTGCTGCTGGAGCTTCAGCACCTGACGCCGATTAACGCCAACATCTTTGAAGACTACTTGGCGCCACATCTACAGTACTTTGCTAGCGATGCTAGCGTCGGCGTGCGTTGCATGGTAGCCTCGGTGCTGGGTGACCTAGCCGACACATCTTTCTTTTTGACTGGCGGGCACAGCCACTCTGAGTTTTTGCACAACCAGGTCCGGGCAATCGTCGGCAAGCTGTCGTTTGACGAGGCTGAAATCAAACATGTGCTCTTGTGCTCGTTCCCGCAGCTATACGAGCGCGGCGTGCAGAGTCTGTCGCACATAATCACGTACCTGAACGATCGCGACTGCTGGTTTTTGCGCGCGGCATTCTTCGACGTGGTGTTTGCAGCATCGGCACAGATTAGCCGGCACGCGTCGCGCGAGTACATTGTGCCGCTAATCAACCTCAACGACCACGAGGTGTTTGTGGTTGTTAGTGCGCTGCGGGCGCTGGTGCGGCTGGTTCCGCAGATGTCGCCGGCGATGCTCTGGGACAAGCTGGTCGAGGCACAGGGGTTCAACTCACGGCCGCTGAAGCGCAGTGCGCGCGAGTTTACCGACTTTGTAATTGCTCACGCCAAGCTGCCCATGGCACCAGAAGTGGCTCGGCTAGCGCTTGAGGTTGCTAAACCAACACTTGATACTGACGACTATGACTACGATGGCGAGCAACTGGGCGCGGGCGATGACCTGGATGAGCCAGTTCTGGAGCGAACCATACAGCTGCGTGAGATTGGCGCAGCATTAAAAACGGTGTTTTTGACACCGGTCAAGGATCCGTGGGCTGCGCCCAGCAAAGGCAGTGCTGGCGGCGGCGCGGCCGAAGCAGCAGACCGATGGCAGGGGGTTGTTCAAGAGACCGACCGAGAAATGAGCGCGTTTCTGCGCAAGAAGGCGTTGGAGCTGGAGTTTCCGGCAGCGCCAAAACGCCAGCGATTCGAAGGCTGGCGGCCTCAGGGCACGCTAGTGGCAGAGCTGCACGAACACAATGACGCGGTTACGTGTATTGCACCAAGCGTATCTTCTCTGTTTACGACCGGCAGCGACGACGGCACCGTGCGGCTGTTTGACGGCAGTGCGTTCCGCAAGAACGTCGTGTGTCGATCGCGGGCCACGCATGTTCAGGGCGGGCGCATCACCAGCCTCGTTTATCATCCGTCGCTAGACTGCACGGCGTCAAGCTCGGATAACGGCAGCATCTGTGTGCTGCGGGCCGGGTCAAGCGAGCTGGCAGTGGCGGCATCGACAACACTGCCCAAGGGCGAATACGCGGTAGCGCTGGGATTTGCCAAGGGCCCGTGCGGCGTGTCGCTAGTTGCGTGCACGTCGCGGTCGCGGGTGCTGTTTTTCAAGGTGGTCGATCTGTCGGTGGAAGACAAGGTCGAGCTGGATCCGTCGTTGGGCCGGCCCACGTGTATGGCCAGCGACAACTCGGTGCTGGCAGTGGTTGGCACATCGCTGGGCAATTTGCAACTTATCGACACGCGGTTTCGGATAGCGCTGAAGCAGTACCGGCACTTTATGGCGCACTACATCACCACGCTGGCCATGTACAGCAGCGACAGCGTGCTTGCGGGCACGGCGGCCGGCGACGTGTGCGTGCTGAACCTGCGGACGGCCAAGTGGCCCTTGTGCGTGTGCTCGCGAAGCCTGCAGGAGCTGAAGGGCAACGAGATCAATCGCAAGCTACGGATCAACGGCATCGCGCTGGCGAGCCGGATGCCGTATTTTATCACAGGGAGTAACGACGCGATGGTGCGGTACTGGGACCCGGACAAGCTTGATCGCTCGTACGTGGTCAACTCGTCGGAGACGGCGCCGCCGTATTCGTCGTACCGGCTGAACGACACGGTGTACTATTGTGAAAACACGGTGCCCAGTGTGCCCCGGTCGCCGTCCAGCCAGGCCAGCGTCCGGCTGGCAAACGATGTGTCGAATGCGGTGGCGGCCAACAGCAGCCGTCCGGGCGGCCCGGTCACCGCGCTGGCGATCCTCGGCTCGCCGTCGGCGATGCTGGTGACCGGGCTGCAAAGCGGGGTGATCCGGGTTTTGCTCTGACAGCCAACACTGACATTTTTTATCTTTAACGCTACAATTGAGATACTACCAGCTCTGAAACGGAACGTATTTGGACTCGACAATGATGCGGACGTCGCGGGCATCGCCGGCTTCGACGCGGACCTTTGCGTGCGGGGCGCTAATCGCGCCGTCGCCCAGCTTCTCGACGACCACGCTGCGAATGGCCGGAGCATACAGACCGATGGCGTCGCGGACCGGGGCTACAATCGGATCCACGGTGCCCTGCATCGGCACCTCTCTGAGCGGCGGGCCGGCCATCCGGAAATCCTCCTCCAGCGTCTCGGCAGACAGGTTGAGCAGGCTGGCCAGCCTGTGGATGTCCTTGAGCGTCGGCGTGGCGCGGCCGTAGAACAGCGCAGCGGTCCATACCTCGTCGTGGGCCAGGTGCGCGGCGATTTCGGCAAAGGTGAGCTTGCGGCGGGACTTTTCGTGCAACAGCTTGGTGCACGCAGGCGGCAGGCTCTCGAGGTGGCTCATAGTGTATAAAAATGATTGCGAGGACGAGAAAAGTGAATGGTTTTTTTCTCACGCTCTACTTCGACTATCTGTTGCGGTTGCTTGAATTATACTTTCGACTGTGCAGCACGGACGCATTGTTCTGGGTTGGAGTTGGTACCGGATCCACGTGCTGGGCTTATTTTAGCTCTTTTATCCATCCCCCAAAGGTGGTTTTTTTTTATTTTTAGATCGACATTCCAGTTTTTTCTGAAGCTTGGGTTGACAAATCTCCTTTTCTCACTGTCTCTTTTTTCTCTCGAGTTCCTTTCTTGTTTGCATAATAGTATACTCCGTTGTTTTCTATTCCACAAGATGCGGGGACAGCTGTACCGGTTGTTGCTGGTGGCTGTGGCGCTGCTCAGCCTGACGCTGGTGTCGATGGCACAAGGTAACCTATCGAGCAAAAGCACACACGCCACTTTGCTTGTACGGGGGAAGCAAGGCAGACTAAACGCGCTTTTCTTGTAGACAATACGACGCCGGACACGACTGCCGAAAGCACGCCGACGCCAACAAGCCGCCCGTCAGCATCGACATCACGGAAGAGCACTGACGCGAGCGACAGCCAGGCGACAGATGCGGCGACAGACAACGAGGAGGGCTCGCTGAACGAAGACGAGCCGACACAGGAGGAAGAGGACAGCGGGAACGACGGCAGCCCGAGCTTTGACGAGTCGTACGACGAGACCGGGATGCCGGGCACCGTAGAGCTGACGACGCCCGACTACCTGACCATTCCGACGCCGATGTTTGAGATCGGCGAGAAGATCACGCTCGGATGGAAGTACAGCAACGACACAAAGCGGCCGCCGTCGAAGCTGTCGATATGCGGCAAGTTCCCCAAGGACAGCGGCAAGTCGACGAATGCGGCGGCGCTGTGCGACTGGGACATTGCGGTGAACATCTCGGGGTCGCTGCGCAAGTACGTGTGGGACACGGTGACGCAGGGGATGCCCGGGGCGGCGTTCGTGGCGGACTCGGGGTACCTGATGTACTTTTACGACAGCGACTACGGCGTGAACAACGCGATTCCAGGGGCCGGGCGCATTGTGCCGTCGCAGTTCTGGTTCAACATGTACAACTCGCGCTACGACCTGACCAACCAGGGCGTGCCGGTGGGGTACAACCCGAGCTCGGCGGCCACGGCGCTGTCGGTGGGCGTGTGGACGGTAGTGGCCGGGGCGCTGTGCCTGCTGGTCTAGGCCAGTTCCCCCTTCCTTAGCATTCTCACATTTGTTGTGTTTACAGGCAAGATGTAGCAAGCCATTGACGCCCTGGCAGTGATGACATGCAGGATTAGATTAGCGCCGGATCGAGATTCTGGGGCCTCGAGAGAAGCTGGCCGAGAGCGGTGAGCGGGAGCAGTTGTTGGGACAATGTCGGGAGCATACCCGGGTGAGCAAATGTGAATCAGCGCGGCTCTGGCCAATAGGGTCGGCGCTGGGATGATAACAGGGAAAATTTTTCACCGCTCCCCTGCTCCGGGAATTCGCGGTATAAAAGGCGGGCTGGGAGCAGCGTGGTGGGCTCTCCTCCTTATCACGCACCCCTTCTTTTATTTTCGCAACTGTAGCCCAAGCAGCCCAGAACATTTTGATTGCGCGCGGTTCAAGCCCCCCTCCTCAACACTATTTAAAAACAAGATGACCAAGCCTGTCGAGAGCTACAACGCGTTCCTCAACACGCCGCTGGCCGAGGAGGACCCGGTGGTGGCCAAGATCATCGAGAGCGAAAAGTACCGGCAGTTCGCGGAGCTGGAGCTGATCGCGTCGGAGAACTTTACGTCGCAGGCGGTGATGGAGGCGAATGGGTCGGCGCTGACGAACAAGTACTCCGAGGGCCTGCCGGGGGCGCGGTACTACGGCGGCAACGAGTACGTGGACCAGCTGGAGCGGCTGTGCCAGGAGCGCGCGCTGGCGGCGTTCAAGCTGGATGCGAGCGAGTGGGGAGTCAACGTGCAGCCGTACTCGGGGTCGACGGCGAACTTTGCGGCGCTGACGGCGCTGCTGCAGCCGTTCGACCGGCTGATGGGGCTGGACCTGCCGTCGGGCGGGCACCTGACGCACGGGTACCAGACGGACAAGAAGAAGATCTCGTCGTCGTCGATCTACTTCCAGTCGATGCCGTACCGCGTGGACTCCGAGTCGGGGCTGATCGACTACGACCGGCTCGAGGAGAACGCCGAGCTGTACCGGCCGCAGCTGCTGATCTGCGGCGCGTCGGCGTACCCGCGCGACTGGGACTACGCGCGGCTGCGGCGCATTGCCGACAAGCACAGCGCGTACCTGCTGTGCGACATGGCGCACATCTCGGGGCTGGTGGCGGCCGGCGAGCAGATCAGCCCGTTTGACGTGTGCGACATCGTCACGACCACCACGCACAAGACGCTGCGCGGGCCGCGTGCAGGCCTGATCTTCTACCGGCGGCGCGCCGGCGAGGACCGCAAGGACTCGCTGGAGGCGCGCGTCAACCAGGCGGTGTTTCCGTCGTGCCAGGGCGGCCCGCACAACAACACCATTGCCGGCATTGCCGTGGCGCTGAAGCAGGCGGCCAGCCCCGAGTTCGTGCAGTACGCCAAGCAGGTGCGCGCCAACGCGCAGGCGCTGGCGGCGCGGCTGGGCGCGCACGGGTACCGGCTGTCGTCGGGCGGGTCGGACAACCACCTGGTGCTGTGGGACCTGAAGCCGCAGGGCCTGACGGGCAGCAAGATCGAGAAGGTGTGCGAGCTGGTCAACATCACGCTCAACAAGAACTCGGTGTGCGGCGACAAGAGCGCCGTGACGCCGGGCGGCGTGCGCATCGGCACGTCGGCGCTGACGTCGCGCGGCTTCAAGGAGTCTGACTTTGAGCGCGTCGGCGATTTGCTGCACCGCACCGTCGAGATTGCGCTTGAGCTGCAGAAGCAGGCCGGCAGCAAGCTGCTCAAGGACTTTATGGCCGTGGCCGTCAAGAGCCAGGAGATCGCGGCTCTGCAGAAGGAGGTCGAGGCCTTTGCGACCTCGTTCCCGATGCCGGGCTTCGATGTGGCCGGCCTGACCAAGCCCGAGTAGATAAAAGAAAGCAGTTCCTATTCCACCTTATCAAGATATATTTTGTGCTGACCTAGCATTTGGTAAATACCAGCAGCGCATTCACCGATTGCGCAGCCCAGATAAAGCATTCACTAAATGCTAGCTCTGATTGTTGTTTAAAAGAGGTGCCGCCGTCCCGGCACCAATCCACGCCTTGCTGGTGTTTTTGACTGACTATTATGTCTAAATATAACGTTGGTGCCCACAGTCGCGCCACGACTTAAGTCCTTCTAGCAAGCTGGGAAAAATTAGTGGAGGTTGCCGGCCGACGGGATCTTGGACAGTCGCGTGGGTGCCGGGGCGCTGATGTTGGTGGCCGAGAGGCTCGGATGGTGGAAGCGCAGCGCCGGCGGCGGCTCCAGCGGCATGTCTGCGGCTGCATAGCGCGGCGGCTCGGCCGGCTGCTGCGCGCGGCGCTGCGACTTGTCAAAGGCGCCAAACACGCGCGACTTTTGGCGCGCCGCCCACGCACGCGCGCGCGCAGCCGTGTGGCGGCCGCCGTAGTCGGCGGTGGCAGCCGACGTGGCCATGCTGCCGAGGGACTCGCGCTTGGCCACGTGCGGGTCGGTCGCCGGTGTGGGCGCGCGGCTGCCAAGCATCGGGCTGGGCGCCGGCGGACTGCGTGCGCGCGGGCTGCGCGCCGGTGACGTGGCCGCCGACTGCACGCGCGGCA
>JANBPA010000240.1:0-18970 GCA_027575275.1 Coemansia sp. RSA 2711
GGTCCACCCGGCCCACCAGGACCGCCCGGACCGCCCGGGAAGCCGACGCCACCGTGGTCACCGTGGCCACCATAACCGTCCTCGCCGTAACCACCACGGACGGCCAGAGGAGAGGCTGCAGCAATCGACGCAAGGACGAGAGTGATAGCGGACGAAGAGAAGCGCATGTTTTTTAGATTAGGGCCTAGGGGGTAATCGAGCAAGGAAAAAGGGGGAAGAGGAGCGGGGTTAAGAAGGCTTATTTGGATGTATCGCTACAGAGGGCAGAATAAGCTGGTAAGGAGAGAAAAATACTGTCTCGTTGGAGCAGTCTTTGCTCCATTTATATCAAGACTGGTCTGCCTCTGCAAGCTGCTTTGAATTCCACCAACACACCAATTTTCCAGGCCAATTTTTTTCTTTCAGCCTGCGGAATATTCACACAGGCAAACCCCCCGAGAGCAAAAAAAGAAAACCACAACAAACCTAACAAAATACGAATTAGAACAATGCCATGCTCGTATTTTGGTTTTCTATGCTTACACTAGGTCAGTTTTAAAAATACACGAACGCTTGCCTATGCAGATTCCATTTTCTGCCTTTTTTCAGCCACTCACTTCCATAAGCCATGTTTTTAAACAATTGGATTACCCGCAAAATGAGACTGAATCCAATGGAAAAAAATTGAACCATTCGGCGGCGCATTTGTTATTTCTCGGCCTTTAAAGGAAACTAAACAACACCGCAGATAAAACAATGGCGCTGGCCACTATCTGTCAATTGTAGTTCCAGTCCGGTCTCGGGATTTTCATTGTATTTAAATAATAGCGAGTGAATCGACTTCACACATACCCACACACACACAAAATTCGCCGCAGTTTCGCGTTTAACATTGTATTCTAGCAGTCCAATACCAAATGAAAATGAACCACATTGCTAGAGCAACTCTTCGTGTGGAAGCAAAAATAGAAGCCTGCATTGCCCCGAGGAATAGAACACAGTCCAGGTTGTCAAACCGAGCAACGGTGTATGACGCAAAATGCGCATATCGTGAATGCGTTTTTAAAAAATGTACTGAGCTGCAATGCGTCTTGGGAAAAAACAGCAGCGGTCTATTGACTGGACACAGGTGTGGGATATAAAAGAAGCTGGTGGCTTGCTGATTCCCACTGAGGTTAACAAAATACACCGCTCCTGGTATGGACACTGCAACGCCACTGGAGAGCAAACCACCGCAAGAAAAACAAGACGTGCCCTGCCTAATTCGTCAGGTTCGAATTAACTGCTCAACACCGCTCAGACACGGAGTAAACTATCCTTACGGTCACTGAACACAAGACAATTAACCTTTTGTCAAAAATAGCGGCAGCAGAATAGAGAACCAACATGTACTTCATCAAGAAGCGAATCCCAGGGAGGGGGGAAATAACTATGGAAAATGATATAAAAATTGAACTAGAGCCAGCCATGCATAAGTTCCTAGGCTTTAGGGCTTGGGCAGCAGGGTGTCGAGCACGCACGGCACCTGCTTCCGCAGAATGCTCGTGATGCTGTCAACAGCAGGCTTCAGGTCAAGGCCGCCCAGACCCAGGCCGGCAACCAGCGAATCGACGATGTTGAGGATCGAGCTCGTCGCGTCCTCCTGCAGGGTGTCGGCCAGGAGATCCGTGATCTGCTTGGTCAGATGCTTGAGATCGTCGACAGTCCGCGTCAGCTTGAGCTCGTCAACCAGCGGGGTCAGCGCAGCCTTCTGGCCGGGCTTCAGGCCGCAGTCGTCGGGCTTGCCCACCTGTCCGTTCGAGCCACCCGAGCCCGCGCCATCGGATCCCGAGCCGTTCGAGCCATTGCCGTTCGAGCCCGAGCCGTTCGACCCATTGCCATTCGAGCCGTTTCCGTTCGAGCCATTGCCGTTGGACCCGCTACCGTTCGAGCCATTGCCGTTGGACCCGCTGCCGTTCGAGCCGTTGCCGGCGTGGCCGCCGCCAGGATACGCGGGTGCAGGATAGCCAACCACCGGCGGGATCGGCGCAGCAATAGGGGCACCGATAATCTGGGCAACGTTGCCGCCATAGTTAGGCGCAGCGAACGGCGAAGCAGCCACGCTCGCAGCGATGGCAGCCAGAGTAGCGACGGTAATAAAGCGCATTGTTTATAATGACAAAAAGAGCCTGGGAAGGGTGGGTTAGAGATGGAAGGGGATATGTATAAGAAGGCCCTATTACAGGTTCTGAAGTGGGAAGATAGGCAAGGTGCAGAATAGCTGAGGACTGAGGAAAAACTAACGCTTAAGCATCCGGTCTACCAGCCCGGCCGACCAATTTTTATACAGCCCGTGGATAGCATCTCGGACCCGCCTGTGCGCAAAAAAAACGGCGCTTTCCCTGTTTACCTCTCGAACAGGGGGAGATCCACGACGCTACTGTTCCGTGGCAACAATAGGATATCGCGCAACTTGACATGTCCATTGTTGGTTCCGCTGCTGGCGGTATATTGGCTGCCACACATTAAAGAAAAATTAGGGGGATAGGATAGCTAATACGCAGGGGCAGAACTTGTCAGGAAAGAACGTCCACATTGTTTTTTTGGAAGGTTTCGAGCAGAACAAAACCTTTCTTGGCTGCGTAAATGAAAGGAAAGTAGCCACGAAATCCTCATTATCCTGCACCATGTTGGCAGTGCTACTAGCTAATTCCCTATTGTTAGCTAGGAATCAACTAGCTTTTATTTACGGCTGACCGGGTGACAGAATCCAGATTCAACATCTACTGCGCTTTCCCAAAAAAAAGAACAAGCCGTTGCCGTCATCGCAAACATAATGAAGGCACAGAACAAGTGACATACGAACAATTAATCATCAATGTTAAGCAGTAATTTTCCTTCTACATTGCCACGTATCCCGTGCAGACAGTAAACGCAGCGCCCTCCCCTCCTTTCCCTGCTTCAAAACACAGTTCTACGCTAGGCTAGAGTCGGCAGTAAGGAACGGCGCAAACTGGCCAAAGAACTCCTGGTCGTCGTAGCCCCAGGACCGGACGCGGTCCAGATACTCGCGCACTTCAATGTACAGCCACACTTTGAGCAGATTCCAGCTCGTCGAGGCCGCCGGTCCCCTCGTGTGCTGATAGGTCAGCTCGCGCTTGGCATCCTCCCGAAGCCACTTGCGGAGCATTGGCAATGCCGCCCGCAGCACGTCCGAGTTTGGATCTAGCCGTCGCCCGATCCCCTCGAGAATGAACATCGCCATGATGATGTTGATGAAGTCAGGCGCCAGCCGCACGTGGTGGAGGCGGACCGCCCGCATGACGGGCTCAAACACCTCGCTGAACGTCAGCTTGGACAGCTGCAACGACACCTTGCGGACCCGCAAGATAATGTCTTGGATGCGTAGCACGAACACTTCAGGATTGACCACCTGCTCGGGCGTCAGGCACCGGTCAATCATCAGGTGTCCGGCGCGGTCGCCGTCAAACGTGCACACCGACTCGAACAGGTCGATAAAGTTGTGTCGGTTGAACTCATCCAGTGAAGTAACCAGCCCGCAGTCCAGAAACACCAGCGACGCCGTAAATCCGCTACGGTACAGCAGGTCCACGTACGCATGGATGGCCTCGTTCTTCTGGCGGCACGAGATCTCGCCCGCATCGTAGCTGTCCAGTATGCTGCGGATGCGGCGGTGTGCCTGCGACGACGTCGGCAGCTGCTTTTCGCGCAGACGCCGTTCCCGGCTGAACGGCGACATGTCGTAAAAGTCCTCGACAAACCGGTCCAGTGGCGAGCCGACAAACGGCGGACTCAGCGATACCATGATGTTTCCGGGGTGCAGGTCGGCGTGGACAAAATTGTCGTAGATCAGCATGTGCAGAAAGGCGTCTAGGCCCCGCGCGCCCAGCTCGCGGTCAAACTGCGTGTGGCCGTCAATGTCGAGAAAGGCCCGCAGAGGGACACCATCGCAGAAGGTCTCGACCAGCACGTTCTGCGAGTCGAGTGGCAGGTAGGCGCGTGGAAATTCGACGCCTGGCCGGTGGCTAAAGTTGGCCGAAAACCGCTCGGCATTGCGGGCCTCAGTCCGCAGGTCCACCTGGGCCTTCATCATGTCGCCAAACACCGCGACCTCTTCGGGCAGGCTGAGCCATTTGATTCCTGGCAGCAGGCTCAGAGCCCGCGCACCCCACTCCATTATGCGCAGGTCCCGCTGGATCTGCCGCTCAACTCCCGGATGCAGTACCTTCACGGCCACTTGCGGGTTCGCCTTCAGCGCCAACAACCCTTTCTGCAAGCCAAACTCGCTCGCACCGGCCAACTGCTGCTCGATAAAAGCGCCTGCGAGTAGGCCGCGGTGCACCTGAGCCACGGCGCCTGCGCCAAGCGGGAGATCGTCAAAGGATTCAAATACTTGATCTATGTTGTCGACTCCAAAGGCGTCGGCGACTGCCTTGCGCGAAACCCGTGCCGAGTGCTGTCGGTTGCTGTCGTGGAGCCTCCCCAGCTCAAGGCACAGCTGCAAGCTAAACAAATCGGTTCTACTAGCCGCCCACTGCGACAGCTTGACAAACGTCGGGCCAGCCCGCGACATCTGTACACGCAGCAGTCTGTACCACCACAACGCGCCAGCCGACTCGCCGCCGCGACCGGGATCGCGCTTGCCAAACCACACTATCGGATATGCAATTGCTAGCGGAACAAAGTACACCAGCAGCTCGCCCGTGCGTAGTACCGTCAGCAGGACTTCCCAGACCCCGTCAACGATTGCAATGCGAAACAACCGCTGCCCCTTTTCTACCAGGCAGGCAAACCATCCAAGCGGCTCGGACACCGGGTCTGGGATGCTGCTCGTTGCCAATTCGTCATCATTGGCTGGCTTGTCGGGTAAAGGGTGCGGAGCCTCGGACGGCTGCAGTAGAACGGCGCTGGCCCAGAGTCCGCCGCCGGCACTCATGGCCAGCAGCACTGAGCCCAGAATCGTCTTTAATCGCGGTGGCTTTTGCGCCTGTCTTGCGCCCGCTGTCGTTAGCCACTGCTTTAGTTGCTGCTGTTGCTGCTGCCGCTGCAGACCGCGGTTTCTGCATCCAGCATACTGAGCGTTGCCGCGCAGCGCTGAGCGCAGGGCAGGTGGCGGTTTGGCAAGGTGCCAGCAACGAGAAAGCATGGTTCAATAGCCACGGAGGATACGCCCTGGCAGCAAAAAAGAGGGAAATATTCACATCTACCAAGCCGAGCCTGTCTGAGGTTTAAATAAAAAAAAGCAAAGATTGGGAAGAGGAGCGATGACGTGCCACGGCTCGCGATAACCAAAAGACGATCAAATACCGTTGCTCGTGATTGGCCAAGCAAAATAGGGCTGCGGAGTCGTCCGTGATCCGGCGCCCCCAATCGGCTGGAAAAATTTTTTTGGGCGAGAACAGTCGTTTTCGCAGTGCCTGGGAAGCAGGAGACAGCTTCTTTGCTTCTCTGCATTTCTGTATTGCTATTCGCTTGCTACTTTTTCCTGAAGCTTGTTTCATTTACACTGCCAGACGACTGCAGGTAATAGTCACCCCTCGATCAGTGTGCATCCCATTATCGCGATGCTATCATGACCTTGCATGAAAAAGGGCCCGCACAGACGGCTGAATCAATTACTATCATTTCCTCATCCCCCTGATCTCTAGTCACTTAGCTTTTCGATAGACATTCGATAACCACACGCGATGGCGCCCACAGAGCTGGCAACGTCGCAAGCCGTCTTGGCGCCTGTATACAGCAAACCCGCCTCTGCCGAGCGCACAGTCATATGTCCGGACTGCCGTGGCATGGCGCCCAAACTGATCCACGATTTTGCATCGGGTGACCTGCTGTGCGGCGGCTGCAACACGGCAGTCGGCGACCGGTTAATTGGTTCGCACAGCGCGTGGCGATCAGCGATGAAGCACTCGCGGCAAGCCGAAGAAGACGCGCGCATACTTATGTCCTTGCAGACAGCATCTCCGCGGTCAGACGACACGATAAGCAGTTTTGGTCGGGGCGATGGCGATAGTGGCGGCAGCAGCCCTGTTTCTCTGGAAAAAGGCGCAATACTGTCGAGGGCGCTACGCAGTAGAACGCATGACCGGGTGGCTGCACAGCGCCACGAGCGCCAGGAGCGCAACCTGATGCGGGCATTCGGCGAGATCTCGGCAGCATGCACGACGATGGACCTGCCGCCGGTGATCAACAGCACCGCCCGCGACCTGTTTAAGCGCGTCGAGGCCGAAAACCTGCACCGGGGCAAAAACATCGACGCGATTATTGCCACCTGCATATTCCTAGCGTGTCGGCAAAAGTCGCTGCCGCGCACATTTAAGGAGATTTGTGCGCTGACCAAGGTGCCGCGCAAGGACATTGGGCGGACGTTCAAGTTTCTGAAGGAGAAGCTGGGCGCCGAAGCCAGCCCGATGTCTTCGGACGACCTGATGACACGGTTCTGCGCCAACCTGTCGCTGCTCTCCAGTGCACAAGAGTGCGCAGTTATGCTGAACCAGATGGCCAAGCAGCGGGACACGCTGGCCGGCAAAAGCCCCGTGTCCATTGCCGGCGCCTGCATCTACATGGCGTCGCACCTGGTCGGCCAGCCGCGCGACGCCAAAGTCATCTCGCACGTTGCCGGCGTGAGTGAAGTCACCATTAAGAACTCGTACAAGCTGCTGTTCGCTGACCGCTACCAGCTAGTTTCGGATGCAATACTCGGCACCAGTCCCATGGCGTCCTTGGAGTACCTGCCGGTCCCATGAGCCGACAGCATTTCTACTGTACAAACTTCTTATAGTGTATTTTCGTTTTTTTTAGATTTTGGTTTTGGTAAATCGACCTACCGAGCTTAGTAGAGTCCGTGCACGCGGCTTCTTGCTATCGGTAGAGTGTTATGCTGTGGATTAGATAGTGCTACCAAACGCCGATACATTTTAAGCAATGGTTACGTATATGGAACTGTCGGCGGATGCGACTATTAAACACACATGCGATTCCCTTATTTGTACATGTGCGGGAGGTGACTTTAGCTTCGCTGATTTAACAAAGAGGACGAACAAACGTGCACACAAGTCTCGTCTCCCGACAGGTGGCCGCAGTTCTTTACGTAAACGGAGAAATCCCCTCTTACCCGGCCAAATTTCTCTTCTTTGCCTTTTTCCTCTACTTCTACTTGCAAAGAGAGAATAATTCAACAATGATTAATACTATTGACGAAAATTTCGGCGTAAGACTGGTTTGCCCCTACTGCCGCGACAAGATTCCTAACCTCGTTGAGGATTTTGCCTCGGGAGACATGGTGTGTGGTGACTGTGGGCTGGTGTTAGGCGACCGCATTGTTGATGCTCGCTCAGAATGGCGGACGTTTTCGGACAAAGAGGGTGATGATCCATCACGAGTTGGAGATGCCGGAAACCCTTTTGTGGAAGGCGACCAGCTTGATACAGTGATTTCTCAAGTCAAAGATAGTTCAGGGTTTTCCAAGGGTCTGCGCCATGCACAAAAAGCCGTCAAAGATAGTCCAATTGACAGTGCGCTGTCGCTTGGCTATGGCAAGATATCTGCTATAGCTGCAGCACATGATGTTCCCAGAACCATAGCTGACACGGCAAAGCAGCTTTACAAAAAGGTCATGGACAAAAAACTGCGCCGGGAGCGGAACAATGATGCTGCTATAGCTGTCTGCTTGCTGTATGCCCTCAGAAATAGCGGAGCCTCACGGACATTTAAAGAGGTGAGTGCAATGACCAAAGTGAGCATTCGAGATCTTTCACGAATGCACAAAATACTAAGAGCCAAGCTGCAAGTTGACCCAGCTGCAACTGAGTCTAGTGACCTGCTAGAGCGCTTTTGCAACCAGCTTCGGCTGGGTGATGATGTCTGGCGCATTTCTCGCTTGCTAAACAAGAAAGCAAAAAAATTGCAAGAAGTTTCAGGCAAGAATCCCAACTCAATTGCTGGTACTTGTGTTTATATGGCTACACACTTGCTGGGCAAAGGTTGTAATGCTAAAACCATTTCAAAGGTCTCAGGCATTGCTGAGGCAACTATAAGGTCGACATATAAAACAATATATGCTAACTGCAGCAAGCTGCAACTGTCAAGTATTGTTGACCACTATCCCTCTGCTAGTGTGTCTAACCTGCCAAAATCATAGGTTGCAAAACCCCCCAACACGAATAGCAATATTTAAAATTTAGTACCTTAATTACACTATAATAACTAGCCTTAAAAAGTATATTTAAGTAACACAGCTGAACAGCCCAGCTAGCTTATTTTAATTGCCCAAATACATTTTTAATAAAAATAAATCCTAGTTTTATGACATAACTGCTAATATGTTGTAATAAGGCTATTCACAATTAACACTTGCATGAACTTTTACAATTAATCTGCTGAAATTATTAAAAAAATATTTGTCTCTGGTTACAAAAATATTATGTGCTATGGTTAGTTAATATTAGCTAGTTACGCATGGCATGATTTAGTACATACTAATGATGTTGCCTGTGGATATAAATAGAAACTAATGTGATCCATTTTGCACTAGTACAAATATTCAATACATCACAATGTCAGCCAGAAGCCATGCAGGGATATAAAGGCTGGATGTTAACTTTGTCACTGTTTGGCATGTGTAGCCAGTGGTGATAAGCACTAGCTCTTTAAGTATACAGCTGTGAATATGTCATGTCAATGTATGCCTGAATTAGTTTCCTAACTGTATTAAGAATGGAGATGGGCATATTAAAAGAGTTTGAGGCTAATGATGTAGGGATAATTTTCATCTTCAATGCAGAGCAACCCAAGCATGTAAATTGAACAACCAATCTAGATTTCTCCAACCCCTGCTAGTAGATTACATCACACACTGTCCATCTTCAGCTGTATGATCTCAAATATTGGGTTTACAATATGCCAAAGAATGCAAACCTAATCAGTTATATGTCTTTACTGCAATCAAAACTTTTACAATGTAAACTATACTTTAGATGTGCTGCTGTATATGGCCCAGAAAATTCCACTGACCAGAAAAGTCACTTCCCCTGACATTCCTCAATCATGGCTAAAAAAGATTTTTTTTATTTATGAGAAAGACCCACTGCTCCCACCCACACATTCAGCAGAGTTTTACCTAGTGTTTATTCAAGCAAACAACACCAAAAAATTACAGCCAATAAAAAAGTATCCAACAACAAAATCAGCAAAAAGTGGAGAATCCGGGCATCGATCCCGGTGCCTTACACATGCGAAGCGTACGCTCTACCAGTTTGAGCTAATTCCCCTGGAATTACTGAAGCAGTTAACTGCTCAGCTGACAGTTGAACTTAGCAAGTGTACTTAACACAAACAGTCAAACAGTGGTGCCTGATACTGGCGATTATGCCAGCAATTGGCGTTTCGTGACGAAGAAAGCCGCAACAAAGCTGACTCATACAACCCCAAGTATCAATAAGGCTGTTTTGTGACACTAAAAATGGACTAATCATGCTTAAGGCTCTAGTTATTGGTTCATTGACCATTGGCTTAATTTACTAACCTTGCCTTTCACATAGAAAATTAAGCTTGATTGTGACCCAGTCAGTGGACACTGTTAAAGTCTTGTCTTTGCTGGTGCATAATGTGGAAAACTGTGAATAATAGCTACACTTCTTTAGCTGTAATAATTGCATTGCATTTGTGTTTATGAACTACCAGATTTCATATATTGATAGCTCTGGGCAAGCCCATGAAGCACAGGCTGTGCCTGTTCCTAGTGCTGGTGGAGTCGTTAATCTATTAGCAGTGGTCAGGCAAAAGCTTGGGCTAGATAGTGCATTCCGGGGATACTTTTGTTTTATTCATGATGATAATGAGCACATTGGTGTCCTTGATCCTTATGAAAGCCTGGTTGAGTATGGTGACCTCAGCAGCAAAGTCATATATCTGGTGGAGCTGACTGAAGTTACTGAACATATACGTCGATCTGCATTAGCAACAGAGCTTACTGGCTATATGAGCAGATAGCATTAATAAATTTAATAAACCTATCTAGAAACTGCTACCACAGGCAAGTTCTTGAAGCAGCTCAAACTCATTGCTATTTTCACATAGCTGTCGGAAGTAACCGCCAGCTTTTTGGATTAGCTTGGCTGGGGTGTCAAACTCCACAATTTTGCCATCATGGAGTACCAAAATCCGGTCATAGTCAATAATTGTGCGAAGACGATGAGCAATGCAGAGCAAAGTGCTGTCCTTGAACTCGGGTCCGCGGATTGTGTGCTGGATGCGGCTGTCATTTTCAAAGTCGACTGCGGCCGTTGCTTCATCAAGAATCACCAGCCGTGCCCGCCGAACGAGTGCACGAGCAAGTGCAACGAGTTGCCGCTGGCCGAGCGACAGGTTCTGGCCATTGCTCATAATTGCGTCATCGAGCGAGGAAAATGCGGCCACACTGGCATTATCTAGTTCGTCCGTCTTGAGCAGCATAGTGCGGCAAAGTGCATCTTTCAGCAGCTCGTCTGAGCAGTCGCCAAACGGGTCTAGATTGAAGCGCACGGTTCCGTTGAATAGTACTGGGTCCTGAGCAATAGTTGCCATGCTCTGCCGAAGCTTATCTAGGCCGATGCGGGCAATGTCTACACCGTCGAATAACACCTGGCCGCTGCTAGCCTCAAGCAACCGCAACAATGCCAGCGACAGCGACGACTTTCCAGCACCAGTCCTTCCAACGACGCCGATTTTCTCGCCGCGCTTGATGTTAAATGTCAAGCCACGTAGTACTGGCGTATCCGCCGTGTATCCCGCAACTAGATCGCGAACCATCAACTCACCACAAGTTGGCCAGCTAGCAGGCAGCTCGTTATCGATTGGACGCTTTGCCGGTGCTTCCTGCTCAACCTGCATGTAGTGATGGATGCGCTCAACGCAGGCAAACGATAGCTCGAAATCGTTGTACTTGCGGACCAGCGTCGTCGAAATTTTGTTGAAGCTTGTCGCGTAAATAAGAATGAATCCCGCGAGCCCGCTGCTAATCGTCGAAATCCGGGTCAGCACAAATATTGCTGCCGAGAACGTCACTGCCGAGCTGGCCAGGCTCATCCGCGTGCCTAGCCACTGCCGGGGCGACCGGATTGCAATGTCAGCAGCAAGATATACGGAAAATCGGTGTCGCATTTCCTGCATGTACATGCTCTCCGAGTTGTATGCCCGAAGCAAGCTGCTGCCAGAGATAATCTCACTAAACAGCGAGAGGACCGGCGCATATGTCGTTTGCTCCAGCCGCTTGCACTCGCGCTGCGCCTGCGTAAACAGCCATGTAAGTCGGACATAGGCTGCAAATACAATCAAACCTATTCCGGCAAACATGACCGTGGTGTTTATCGATACTGCGGCAAGCGTGATCAGCAGTCCGAGCAGCGATTGCAGGCAGTGGAACGAAATCTCCATCAGATCCTCGTCCATCACATGCGTATCGCGCGAAAAGACGGATGTTATGCGACCAATCGGCGTGGTGTCAAAAAACCGTGGGGTTGCGTAGACAATCGCTCGCAGCAAGCGGCAGTGCAATGCTAACGACGACTTTAAGCTGCCAGTGTACGCCAGCAGCAGTGCGGACAGGCTGAATGCCGCCGAAAACAACCCGAATCCGAGGTATACGACCAGCCACCACAGCTCGCTGCTCAATGACAGAGAAGCACCCGATGGACCACGGCTGCTATTGTCGCCCCCGAGCTTGCCTGCAAGATAGTAGTCCTTGAAAATCGATAGAAACTGCGTTGCGATAATGCACACAAGACATATCCCAGCAAACCACGGTCCGCCACATGCATCAACGTACATCTTGTATACATCCAGTTTAATCGATCCGCGCACACGTTTCTCGTCCTTTACAAGCCTGCCACCAGCAGAACCGTTGGAAATAGCTACCATATTGTCAGGCCGCGCTGTGACCGTGTATGGCCGCACCGAATCATTGTCCATGTGGTTGTCCGAGTCACTGTCGTCGGCTGCCTCGAACAGGTTTACCATCGTGCTGTCAGGACTGGCGCGCATCTCGTCGGGCGTACCCTGGAATGCAACACCGCCGTTCTCCATCAGCACAACAAAGTCGGCATGTGGCATGCAAAGCGCCAAGTGATGCGTGACTAACACGCATGTCCGATCCTTCATAACTTCGCTATCAGTCTGGGCAAAACAGTTGCCAACAATGTGTTTGCCAGTGTGCGCGTCCACTGCCGACAAGCAGTCGTCAATCAGCAAAACCTTGCGCCGTGAGTACAGCGCCCGTGCCAGCGCTACGCGCTGCCGCTGACCGCCTGACAGTGTAATGCCGCGCTCGCCAATTTCGGTGAAGTCGCCCGCTGTCAGCGCTGTCAGGTCAGGCCCGAGCGCACACATATGTAGCACCGCTTCGTAGCGCTGCTGCTCAAATGGTTCACCAAACAAAATGTTTTCGCGAATTGTAGCATTGCGCAACCAGGGTTCCTGCGAAACGTAGGCGACGCTGTCCAGAACCGTGCGGTTTGACAGACTGAACAGCTCATTGTCAATAGCCAGCGAGGTTGGCACCAGGACGCTGCCTTGTCGCAACTCCATCTCGCCAATCAGCGCCGAGAGCAGCGACGTCTTGCCACTGCCAGTTGCGCCGCCAACCAACGTAAGCTTGCCACTAGGGAACTGCAGGCTGATATTGGCCAATGTGAACTCGGCACCAGCCGTAGAATTACGATCGTTGTCGTCGGCGGCGGCCCACGCCAGGGTCGCGTCCTCAAATCCAAGCTTGCCGTTTTCTGCATACGGTCCAGTGCGATCCACAAGAGACTGCACCTCCTCCTGGCCCAGATACGACTCGATTCGCCGGAAAGAGACCAAAAAGCTGATGCCCATCGAGATTAGCTTCGGAAAATCGCCAATCGCGTGCTGAATAGTCTTGAACACGGCTATCGCGGTAAAGATAACCTCGGCGTTCAGGCGGTGGTGCCAGCTGTAGGCCACAAACGAGGCGAATATCACCAGCGGTGAAGACACGGACGTAATCATGCTAATCAGGGACCATATCTTGGCCCGCTTCCACAGCATGGCCAGTTGCTCGGCCCGCTTCTGGTCAACAATGCCGATAAACCGCGACGCCCAGCCAGACATTTTAATCGACGTAATGCCACGCGCAACTTCGTTAACAGATGCCAGCCGCTGATCATTGACAACTCCAAGCGACTTTTCGATCCGCTTGGCCCGCGCAATGGGTTTGCGCGTCAGCAGCATCACCAGGATCAAAATAAACGTGCCCAGAAGCCCGGATAGGCCCAACAGCCTGTACATGTACCAGGCGCCAATAATCTGGCGCAACGGCGCCTTCACTATTCCGATAAGTAGCACCGGCAGCTTTGATATCCCTGAAAGATCCGCGGATAGCACATTGTGTGCTCTGCCCTCCGACGAGTCATTGCCGCCATAAGATGCATCCGAACGTGGCCGGCCTGATTTTTTAGTCTTGCGGCGCATGGTCTTTTGTGTCAGCATGGTCACCAAAACGTTGCGAATGCCGAGGTTCAGAAGGCGCGAATGCCACAGCTGCTGCTGCAGAGTAAACTCCGCGAAAACACTAACACCGAGCATTGCAAATGACAAAAATAGACCGTAGCGCAGACCAACTGACGTGTCCTTGGCATGCTGGTCAATGAATCGCAAGAACCGCTGCATGATCATCGGCTGTGAAAAGTCAAATAGAGCCATGAGCGGGTTAAGCGCAAGTTGCAGTAGGATTGGGCCTTTGAACGTCTTGACCAGGTTCCAGAACAAGCTGTTGTCAGCGCTAGCATGCTGACGGAACTGTGCGCAAGAACTGACCATAGTGTACTGGTGGGGCGGCTCAAACAGGTCGTCTACCTGCGGCTGCTGCGATCGTTCGGGGTCGCCAAAGGCAATAAAGGCGCCGGTCCACCGAAACATCAGATTGCTTAGAATAGAGGCACCGATCTCGGGTGACGGCTCCATAGCCACCGCATCGGTCGAAAGACGGTGCGGGGTCGGGGCGACGACTCCCTCAAATTCATCTTGGCCGAGAAGCTGCTCCGTATCTGCTGGCGCATCTGGCAAAGATATTTTCGACTCAGGACGAGGCAGACGACGCACAACAAGCAGCAGAGCTGCCGCTACGACATTGATGAACAGCCGGACTTGAACCAAAAGTGAGTCGCCCGATACACCGGAGCCCCACATTGGCGTTTTCCACTGCGACGGAACAAGAAACGCAAAGTACGCCTGGATAGCAGCCGCGCACATATTTGTAATTGTAAAGGCGAATACAGCATGGCTATACAGGCCATAGTGCCGATGGCGCGCGCTCATAAGGTAAGCAGCCAGCTGGCGACCGGCAATGACCGTCACAACCAACCAGCTGAACGCAAATGCGGCCGAGGATAGCACAGTCACGGAGGTAGAAGTATGTTGAGCAGCACGCGTGCGCAACACAACACCCTGCACAAGCGTCTGCACGGCTATTAGCAGCAAGAAGAACGGGCCAATCCACACACGGTTGTCGCTGCCACGCAGCCCGGATCCAAGTAGCGGCTTGCTTCTACCGCGAGCCGACAGCCTCCAAACTGTCAGCGTGACGAGCAAAGGAAATAGCACGTCAATGAACGCGGCGCGGAGACACACGCTGTGCTCCCAGTTCCATTGCCATGGCCAGAGGCCGTGAATGGCTGGCTGACAGCCCGAAAAGTGCTCCATCACGTATGTTTGCAGAGAAATAGACGGGTATTCCTGAAGAAAAGTAAAGCAAAGTAAAGTGGAGTGGAGTGAAGCGAAGCGAGGAAGACTGCTTCAGCGCACTCTTTGTCGGCGTTGGGTCGCCCTTCAAAGTCTTCTTTGCCTTATCATCTTTGCGCAAAATGCAGACTCCAGCGCAGGCAAATAAAGCATGTAATTTTCCGAGCACACCAACTTATCCCCATAGTTTGACCACTACGTGGAAATTATTGCAAAGGCCAGCGCGACGTTATTAATCGACAATTGACAAGAATTTATCGTCCAAAGTACTTGCCATCCTAGTTATGTCACGTCTCGACCTCGCGCAAAGTATCTGGCACAACGAGGTCATCTTTGCTGCGACGATTCCATTTCTCAGCCCGACTAGCTTACACACAATCAGCCAGACCTGCCGACGAGCCTGGGCACATGCGATTCCGCAACTCTGGTCGGTACTGCGGCCCGAGCATATAAAATCGTTCCGTCTGGTGTCACTTACGGCCGGAAGCCCCTTGCTTATTCCGGTGCGCGGCTGCAGTTGCTACGGCGAGCTCGTGAAGGAGATCCGGCTTTCTATGCTGGCCGGACGGTGGGACAGAGTGGATTACCTGCACATGTTTGCGCTTCTTGAGCCGTGCATTAACTTGAGAGTTCTAGATATGAACATGTGCGCAAATATGCGCTCGTCCGAGTTTTCCTCTCTATTCACTCGCAGCCTCACCATGTGCCGGTCACTCGAGTACTTGGACATTTGCGAGACGGGATTTTCGGTCCAGGCAATTGCGAGCGTTATTGGGCTAATGCCGAATTTAAAACACCTTGATATCTCCGATACTGATACCGACGACGACTTGCTGGCAGTCATTAGCAAACGCAACACCAAGCTAACGTATCTCGCGGTTGCCGGATGCATCAACGTTAGCAACGTGGGGATTAAAGACATAGTTGCAGCCTGCAAACAGCTCAAGATGATTGACATTGCCGAATGCCCGTATATCGATGACCTAGAGTTCCTCAAGGCGAATAACATCGAGCTCGAAATGGATCCTGAGCGGAGCTCGGATAGTTACGCCTACCCACTAATTCACTGATCTCGATGATCGCAGTTCTTTTTCTTCCCACTGATCGAGATTTTTTTTGTCGACAGCTTGCTTTTGGTCGCCGTGCATTTTGTCCAATTTATACTATTTAGACAGCATGGACTTTTTCAAGCTCCTGGGCGCGGGTGCCAAGTTCGACAAGCAGCGGTTCCGGGACGATATTTCGCTGTTCAAGGTACGTGCGGTGCTGTTTAGAGCAATAGAACACTTTGCATGAATTCTAACCGGCTTGGCCACTATTTCTGCACAATAGCCAGCGCGACGGGCCGGAAATGAGACGGTAGACGTAGTCGACACAGTACCGCGAGAGCTGGACTTTTTTGGCGACCACAGCAACCAGAAGCAAAAGAAGGCGGTGGTTCGGACCAGTCAGCTCAGCGGTTCAGCCAGCCAGTACATCCAGGAGTCTGACGACCATGCGCCGTTCCAGAACGCCGCCGAAGTGAAGGCGTTCCTAAAGCAGCACAGAATTAACGTCACCGGCGCCGACGTTCCGCACCCGATAAAGTCGTTTGAGATGCTGTGCAATGAGCACAAGTTCCAGCCGTTTGTGCTGCGCAACCTAGAGAAGTTTGGGTTCAAGCAGCCGACGCCAATTCAGATGCAGGCGGTTCCGGTGGCAATCCACCGACGCGATCTAATTGCCAATGCGCCGACGGGCTCCGGAAAGACGCTAGCGTTCTTGCTGTCAATTCTGCACCACGTGCATTCGGAGGAAAAGATCGGGTACCGAGCGGTGGTGGTCTCGCCGACGCGCGAGCTGGCCACGCAGATCTTTGACCATCTGAAGAACCTGACCAGTGGGCGTCGCGTGCGCAGCTGCCTGCTGACCAAGAGCACTGCGTCAGCGCAGGCGCAGGACCCAAAGTTGCGGCAAAAGTACGACATTCTGGTGACCACGCCGCTGCGACTGGTGCACGCGATCCAGAACAAAGAGGCGGATCTGACGCACGTGCGCAGTTTGGTGCTGGACGAGGCCGATACGCTTATGGAGAAGGGCTTCTTGGAGCAGGTCGACGAGATCATGGCCGCGTGCACGTCGCCGCAGCTGCAGATCTCGCTGTTTAGTGCAACGGTGCCGTCGAGCGTTGAGCAGATGGCCAAGACGATTATGAAAGACCCCGTGCGAATCATTGTGGGCACGCAGAACGCGGCTACCGAGTCGATTACACAGAAGCTGGTGTATGTGGGCCAGGAAGAGGGCAAGCTGCTAGAGTTGCGCAAGATGATCCATGCGGGATTCAAGCCGCCGTGTCTGATGTTTGTGCAGTCGATTGAGCGCGCTCGGGAGCTGTTCCACGAGCTGGTGTTTGAGGGAATCAATGTCGAGGTGATTCACTCGGAGCGCACGCAGGCGCAGCGCAACCGCATTGTGCAAAAATTCCGCGCTGGCGAGCTCTGGGTGCTGATCTGTACTGAGCTGATGGCGCGCGGCATTGACTTCAAGGGTGTCAACCTGGTGATCAACTATGACTTTCCACAGTCCACACAGTCGTACATCCACCGAATCGGACGTACGGGCCGCGCGGGCCGTCCGGGCACGGCCATCACGTACTTTACCAAGGACGACGCGCCGCATCTCAAGACCATTGTTAACGTTATGCGCAAGTCGGGCTGCGAGGTGCCCGAGTGGATGCTGCAGCTCAAGAACCCGCAGAACAAGGAAAAGAAGAAGCTGAAGAAGGCGCCAATTGAGCGCGACACGATCAGCACAGTGCCCAAGTACGACGCGAAGCGGCAAAAGCACAAGCAACAGATTATCGAACAGTCAAAGGCCAAGAAGCAGCGAGCCAAAAAGGAATAAAGATTGCGTTTAAATGATGCCGCTGTTTGGCGTTTAGAAAAGTTATCGAAACATTTTCATTTACATTTACTCGTCAATTGTATACCACAGCTCGTGGCTGCAATGCTTTAAAGACGCTATTACATCTTGAGCTTTGTTTCGGCCTCAGTTACCAGGTCCTGGCCCGCCAGATACGCGTCGAGCTGCTTTGACGCGGCCAGCAGCAGACCCAGGAACGGCGGTGATGGGCTGAGCGGACGGGTAATGTACTCGGGATGATACTGTGCAGCGACAAAGTACGGGTGGTCCGCCAGCTCGAGGATCTCCATACGTTCGCCCGTCTCAGCGTCGCGGCCAACAAAGTGCAGACCCTTCGATTCCAGATCGTCAACAATCTTGGGATTCACCTCGTAGCGGTGCCGGTGACGCTCATGCACCTCGTCCTTGCCGCCATACAGCTGCTTGATCATACAGGCACGAGCAAACTCGGTGTCCTGGAACTTTGTCGGACGCGAGCCCAGGCGCATGGTGCCACCCATCGTAGTCGGATCGATCTCAGGCATGAACACCACGGCGGGCATCTCGCAGTCCTTGTCGAATTCGGCCGAGAATGCGTTGGCCATGCCACACATGTTGCGGGCAAACTCAATGACAGCGACTTGCATGCCCAGACAGATGCCCAGGTACGGGAGCTTGTGCTCGCGCGCCCACTTGGCCGCAAGGATCATGCCTTCAACACCGCGCTCGCCAAATCCGCCGGGTACCAGGATGCCGTCGGAAGCGCACATGCGCTGCCACGCTTCGTGGTACTTGAGCGGGTCCTTGTGCATGGTTGCCTCCTCGAGGTCCGACGCTTCGACCCAGTTGATCTGGATCTTGCGGTTGACGTTCAGCGCCGCGTGTTCCAGCGCCTTGACCACCGAGGCGTACGAGTCCGCCAGGTCAGTGTACTTGCCCACCACTGCGATCGTCGCCCGGTCCAGGCTGCGCGTGTGGCGACGCGCAAACTCGCGCCACTGTGCCCACAGCTGCTCGCCCTCGTGGGCAATCTCCGACGGAATGTCCAGCTGGCCCAGCTGCAGGCGTTTGGTCAGCACGTCGAGAATACCCTGCTGGCGCAGCAGCACCGGGATGTGGTACAGGCTCTCGCAGTCGTGCACCGAAAAGATCTGATGCGGCGCAACCTGGCAAAACATGCTCAGCTTCTCGCGGATGCCATCCTCGAACGGCTGTGCCGAGCGGCAGGCCAGAATGTCCGGCGACAGGCCCAGGCCGCGCAGATCGCGCACCGACGCCTGCGTTGGCTTGGTTTTAGGCTCGCCCACTGCACCGACCACTGGCACCAGCGACACGTGGATCAGGCAAAAGTTGTCGTGGCCGACGCGGAACTGGA
>JANBPA010000241.1:0-16984 GCA_027575275.1 Coemansia sp. RSA 2711
ACCATTTAGTTTTTAATTATTAACCGCTCATTGTCCACAAAAGAGGGCTAATAATCACCCAGATATCACACAATAAATTGAAAAAACGCAATCATTCTTTCCTGATTGCCAATTTGCCGAATAGAGCCTATAAATTTACAATCAGCCCTACCTATTTTTTTGGCGAACTATTTGCGGTTTACTTCACTTTTCACTTTTAATTTTTTACTTGCTTGCCAACCGCTTCAAGTTTCAGGATGGTCACTGTAGCGGTTTACAACGTAGATGCAGCACTAGTGGGCAGATGGATATTGGATGACAACATGCCAGTTCACGAGTTTATGGATTATGTTAAAAGTAACGACAATTTATATTCTCTGGCTAAATCCTACTACGTGACTGGGCTAAAAGAGACCTCTTATGCAAGAACTGCTCTTATTAGTGGGTCACTTTCCTACTACTCACAAGGCAAGTCCGATCTTATTGTGTTTGCAAACTCCAAATAGCTCAAAAGCGTAAGGGATGTATAGAGCCTAGTTTAGAATTAGAAAGTAATAAAAGAGTAGGAAAAAATACATTCTTTCCGATCTCTTCCGGTAAATGATTTACAGAGTTGCCGAGAACTGACTGCACATTATCTTCAGCATGGGAAAATTGTTGATTAACGTGGGAACAATTTGTTCCCACTAGTGTCAGCTGTTCAGATGCCAGCATACTTCTCCCTTCTTTAACAAGTCTATAAAAGAGGATAGAAGTATGCTCCTACATTATTCAAATACAATTCTATAGCTGCATATTATTCTTTTCTCTTGCATCCGCTAAAAAAACAATTATATCCAGCCGCAAATGTTATGGACTACAACCGTGGGACAGTTTCATATGGCAAACTCATTAAAGACTGGCTTGACGAATGTGCACTTAAAGAATGGAAAATTAAAAATATGCAAGTGCAGAATGGCGACTACATCAATGATACATCTGGCACATTTGAGCCGTACAAGGGCAAGAGAATTTACTTTATATGTACGCATGACAATGAGAGCAATACCTACTACATAAATGTTAGTAGCTGGTATTAAACACAATAATACTCTAAAGAAAATAAGCTGCAACTTTTGTTACAATAAATATCCATCAAGGAATAATGACCAAGTAGCAGGTAAAAAGAGGGGCTATGGGACCTATCCTGGTGACAGAGACTTTTTAGTTTGCCATTGGGCATTGCTTATCCGCTTACATCTATTGGTGGTTGGAAATAATTACAACACGAAAATTTGGGGATGGCCAATTATTGCTTCAAAGAAGCAAACAGTGCTTAGTAGTTGACAAAAAGAAAGAAAAAATGGGAGAAAGGCAAGCATTGGCCACAAGCGGACAAAATTTTTATTCTCGGCAATTGCTGCAGTCCTCGGCTTGCTAGGAAAAACTTTCCCACCTTTTGCAACCAAATGACGAAGATGGTATAAATACCCACGCCTTTTTTTCTTCGGCTAATAATCTGTTTAGCAATACACTTTATTTTATTTCTTCTACATTTCTTTCTTTTTTATTTTGAACCGATTTAATACTTTATTGACATCATGGCGCTGGCTTATATTAAGGAATACTTTGGGCACATCTACAACTCTATTGCTCAACAGGGCGAGCTAAAATGGAATGTTGCAATGACGCCAAAAACTAGCGAAAACTACCAGGAAACAAATGGTGAAATTGACGAACGTCCAGGCAGCAAGTACGTACTGCAATTACCTAGTGGAGAACGGATATACATAGAAATTGATCAAAAGTAAATTGCCTTCTGGAAATTAAATCTAATAAAAATTAGAGGCTGTTTGTCCAGCAATTTTTTATAAAGAACCATCACGGAAAAGACCAAAGAGAGAGAAAAGAACACCCCCGTACGCGCTGAATAATTTTTTGCTTCTTTTCTTTCCATTTTAGTACTTACTTTTTCGAGTTTCAAATTGACAATGGCAGGTGTTGGATTATCATTTTCTCAAGCGTTAGACACAGACAATGTCCAAGAGTGGATAAACAGGTTTAACGAAAGACCTAATGTAGCAGAAAAGATTACAGAGCTTGTTAATGAAGCAGACAATCCGCTAGACAATAATGGTACTTTTGCCGGCTACGTCAATATGAAAGTGTATTTTTACTATCCGCCGCAGACAGCCGAGCAGCGAACACAGCTACTGGCTGCGCGTGACAATTCTGGAATAAACATCCAAGTCGTGGGGAATATTCGAGACAGCCCTACACGCTGCTCTATTGCAGTTTTAAAAAATAAGGACAAAGGCTCCCAGTGCATTGTAAGCTAAATTCCTGCAAAGATTCCTTTTAAATTTTATTAAAAGGAAATCGCCAGCATTAACAAGAATTAGCCCTGCTTACTTTCTTACTTTTACTTTTCCCACTACTATTACACTATAAAAAGCTTTGTTTATTTACTAAACCACCTGTACTAATACTACACGCAACAATAGCTAGCTTAATGGAAGCGTTTTGGAAACCAGTGCCACCGAATATGAAAGTACAGCAGTTTGCGAACGACTTTTACAAATGCACGGGCAACCATATCTGCATGCTCGAAAGCAAATACATGCCAGTCGAGCTAACAGGAACGTTTGAGCGCTGGCGAGGCAAACCTGTACACTACTACTATTACAAAAATGAGCGACTGTGCGTGGGTCGGTTTCGGGTAGCAAAGAAATCAAGCTGGACACTAAAAATTAAAGACTTGATTTGCTCACGCAGAAAAAACCGTAAATAAATGCTCAGTGGCTTAGTCTCTCAAACTGGGGCTTTAATTTATTGCTTGCCAGGCAATTTTAAAGTAACTTATTAGATATTAGAGTTTGGCTAGCAGCTATATTCTTATCGAGACATTTGGTTTGCCCAGGACTGCACTAAACTGCTCTAGCTGTACACTTGTGTTACTTTTAGCTATGCATTCAAAATATCCGAGTAGCCTAACATTTTATTTCAGGGTTAATAAAAAAAACCTGAAAAAACCTGCGGGCATTGTTGTCAGATGCTGGTGTAAAGCAGTGAGGTCAATAAAACAACATATTTGACCAAACAGATAAAGCTATAGCTGCAGTGGTAAGTAGACCAAGTATAATGCTGTTAAGCTTTACAGAAAAGTGTCAAAGCATATTTTTTGAGTTTAAAGTTTATTGACCAGGCATTGCTACTTGTAATTCCACTCGTAGCAATTGGATAACTTGAACTACCACCACTTTGCCTTGTTTGACTAGCTTGGCTATTGCCTTTAAAAGTATTTTTGTTTGAAACATCAGGATCTACGCAGTACTAATAATATAGGCCAGGAGTAATTTATGCTTTGTCAGTTTCAAGCTAGAATTTACAACCTATTAGATATACAGCAAAATATATATTATCAACAAATAATAGTCGCTTATCAGTATGTTAGAAATGAGAAAACATGGTGCATACAAACAACTTTTGCCACAATTATTTATAAAAAACTGGCAACAATTATTTTTGATTTGGTCTAGTAAATACGCATTAGCTGTTTTTTTAACTTGCGCACTTCACATGGACTATATGGATTACATGGTGCGTTGCAGGCAACGCACATTTGTTTTATTAGCGGTTATGCAGTTGCCTGACAAGTTCACAACTTCAAAAAGCCACCTATGTGGCATGTAATTTTTATGTTCCATGAGCAGCCCAAAATAACAATGTGAATAATTTGAGCTATACCAGAAATCAATAAAAAACTTAAATACACAAGTTTAGATGCCATGAAAAAAGCAATTTATGACAGTATTGTCACCCGCGTTCCTTAGATTGCCTTTGCCAAGTGTTATTGCTACACTTTTAGGCACAATATAAGCCTTAATATTTCTTAGGCAACAAGTGCGTATGAGCCAATTGCTGCAGTGGATAGCTCTGATATAATCAATTTAAAGTAACCACTGATTGCAGAACCCGTGGGGCTAAAGCCAAAATAGAAATAAAAACTGGTGCGTTAAAGCAACAAAATTAATACAGTTTTTAAAATAACAAATAATACTTTTACAACTATAATTACAGTTATACAAACACGTGTGGCTGCAACACGTATAATAGTTTTATTTCTTTTTTTTAATAAATATTTAGAAAAAATACGCTTTATTTTCCAACACCCATTATAATTAACAAAAAAGCCTGTTAGTGTCGTTACTCAGGAGACGCCGGAATTGGATTCCGAGTCGGAATGAACAAGATCGTGGTATACCAGAGTGGCCGCGAGTCAAAGAAGCAGCTAGGACCCGCGGGGAAGGCGCGGTAGCAACAAACAGCGTGCACAACGGGATTGGGCGCGCTCGGACGGTTCTAATGGTACCTTTCGAACGATTCTCGGATGCCCGCAGGCGGAGCTATTAAAAGCAACCCGAAGAGCCGCAAATTTTAAGCTCAGATGCAGGCTCATGCACGATTATGCGGCCCGAATTCCCGGTACGATCAACCGCATTGGCGGTTTGATCAGCCAGTCCGAGCCACGACGATCGGGGAACCGGGAGGGATATCGCGGGCGATTAACCCACTATTATTTATCTGCGCCTATTCGCGGGCCGAATTGGGAAGAAACGGCACTGCGGCGGCGGCCCCGGAGCGGCCGCCAACGCGGTGCCGCTGAGGAGCGGGATACAAATACCTCGGGGGGAGGGCGCTGACGAGCAGGGTAGAAATACAAGGGATCCTCGATGGATCACGGCGCCGGCGGGCGCGGTATCAAATAGATGTAACAAACCTCGGCGCCGGCAGACGCAATAGTAAATCGACGCAATGCGAATCGGCGCCGGCGGGCGCGGTAGTAAATCGACGCAACAGAACTCAATCCTCGACGGACGCGCAAGTTAATCGACGCAGTGCAGGTTCAATCCTCGATGGATTACGGCGCCAGCAGGCGCAATAGTAAATGGACGCAATGGATTAGGGCGTCGGTGGGCACAACATCAATTATATTCTCGACGGATTAGTGCGCCATTGGGGGCGTGGTAACGGCCAGTGATTTGACTACAAATTCGCCATACCAATAAGGCACAACAATGGGCGACATTACGACTAGTATTATTCCGAGAAGGACAAGTAGCGACTAGCGACACTAGACCACACCTGGCGACCTGTACAAGGCCAGGCATGTGAGGAATCGCCGAACACTTGGTGCAATCTGGATATTGTCCTGAGAGAAATCAAGGCAAACAAACCAGGCCGACCACTAGGCCACCGTTTCAAGAGCACTGGTAGCCAGCTGCACCGCGGCAGCGGCCGCTGCGCGGCCGCCGCCGCGGGTGCAATTGGCTACTGTCGCATGCGAAATGGAGCAGGCACTTTGTGAAACTGCCGGACAGAATGGCAAGGTTCCCGACGGGTATAAATGGAGCAGATCTGCACGCTCCAACATAGAATTTCTTAAGCTAGATCCTTGGAGTTAAATTTTGGCCTCGTTAAAAATAAGCATCTTACATCCTGCCAGAACAGATTACGTGGCTACCATAACAAGTAGCCAATCATCCGAGCGCCCACGCACTAACTAAGGAAGAAAGTACCTAGCCCGGTTTCCAACAGGTACCTATTCCGACGCATAAGGATGGAGACGGAAGAGTTTTTTTAGCCATTTGCATGCTAACGCGACCAATGCTACTAAGTTTGCCGCAAAGTGTAGCAATCCCAAGAGCAAACATGGAGTGGTCACCTTCCGCTTTGTCTTCGCTGAGTTCCCTGCCGCCGCCAGCGCATGCAAGCATCTTACCTGGCATTACCTGCCTGGAGGTTGCAGATCGCAGTGTATCTAGCAGGCGCGGCCCAGCCGGTACCGACAAACCGGTGCAGACGTTTGTCTCAATCCGACGTCCCGAGAAGTCGTCCGACGATGCGGGGAATGCGTTTGCGAGCAGCATCGGGCCATCTGGAAATGCTGCGGTGCCCGTCTTCGACGAATGGCGCTTGGCGGCACCACACAAGCAGTACCTCTTCTAACCATGTGTATTATTGTGCGTATTGTCTTTTATTGCTGAAATTATTTTAAAACAATGATGCGGTGTACAAATTACTAACAATTTTATAACATCAAAATATTAACAAAACCAGCTGCAGCCTGTGTTAATCGATTATTGAAAATTTTCTAATCGTATTGTATATCAAGTTCAAAAAATAGTACAAAAAAGGAAGGCTTCATGAGTAAATGGTAAATAGAAAAGAAAATGATTAAAACCCTTAGGAATGCTTACTTGGCAAACGCACAAAAAGAAAACGTCCAAATAAGGCATAACCAAATGAACGCTATGCTAACGACCTTGAATAAAAAAGATGCCAAGATTTTCTTTTAACAGCTGCGGAAATGTTTCTTTGTAGCAAAAATGCCAAGACATGATGCGTGCAAAGAAAACGTTCAAAGAGCATCTTTTCCGGCTTGGCAAATCCCAACCATTTTTTAAAAGAACGGACACAAAGCTAGCCGTTCGGCAAAGAGAATTCATTCATTTATACCTTTACGTGTCGCTAAAATAATTAGTAATTATTCTTATGCACGTTGTTTAACAGCAAATGCATTTTTGTGTGTTATTTAAACAGTTAGACCGCGCGGGCTTTTCTTAAAAAATTATTCATCCACAGTTTTTTTTCAAATAGCTTTATTAATAGCTACTAGTATTATTACCTACGGTTTACATTTTAATTTAATTAATATGTCCAATTTATTTCCAACCAATTGCCCATCATGCGGCTATATTCGAGGAAGTGCGGATTGCTTAGGGTATCATGCAAAGGAAAAAGTAGGAAAGTAAATGCAAAATGCACTGAATACATTTGTCTTTGCTGAGTCTTATTAGCATTGTAAATTTATTATATTTCTTCAAAAACACTACAAAATAATGTTTACATTTTGTTTAAATAAGTAGCCTTAATGCAAAGGTAATAATAACTTATGCTAATAAACAAGCTCCAGATAGTATTTTACATGCAAATATTTAATTAAGAATAAGAAAAGTAGTTTGCAGAAAAAATAGGTACTTTTTTACTTTATTGACCCGTGTTGCAGCTATTTTTAAATGTGTTCAGTTGGCAACTGAGTTTTCAAGGGCGTAAACATCAAAATTCTTTTTTAAATAAAAAATTAATTTTTGACCTTACATGCGTAACATCGAGACTTGTCACCGAATAAGTGGTGTTAGAATTCAGTGGTTTTAGACACTCGGTTGTTGTTAAACTGTTAAAATAGTTTAGATTTGAAATACTAGAGAAATGTATTACTATTGTCACTACTTTGGCAGCGGCCGCACTGGTGTGGTGACAAAAGCTTTGAATTCAAACTAGTCCAAGTAAGCCAGATTCTGCATGGCAAGCAGCAGGTTATCTTTACGAATTGCTTTTATATAACTAGGAAAGGCAGTGTTGTAAGGCCTTCAAGGAGGATGAGCTACCCAACGATTCTGGGTTGTCTACTTGAGTCCCTTCGGGCTTAAGGGAACATGACCCCTGGCTTACCTGTGCCCATAATAACTGGATTCCTTATGGGGAATTTCCGATTCATTTGTGGGCATAGTAATTGTCTGCACCCACGCACAGATACTGGTTGAAAAGTAGTTTGCCTAGTTCTGACCACCCGCAGCTATCTGGAGTATAAAACCAGCACGCACTTTTCTAGTCTTTTACGAGGTTTTCCTGGTCTAAATTCCCATTGTTCTTCCTGTTTATAAGCGCAACTTGCCTTTTTATACTCTTTGGAGTTCCGCCGTTCGCCGCCTTTTATGGGACATTATCCAGGTCAGGTGACCGACGGCCCCGGGCTTTGTGCCCCCCGACGAAGCCCAGCAATTTTGCAACAGTATAAATATAAAATTGACTATATTTAGAGATGGTCGTTCTAATAACTAAACTATTCATTATATTTAATTGGTGCTATATTTAATTGCTTATATTAATAATTAAATTGTTCTAAAGTCATAATAAAACAAATTATAACTTATAACTGCAGGCAAATTGAAGTTAAAATGTAATATGCATATATTTAGTTTTAAAAAATAAATTCATTACATGTTACGTTGCCTAAATTAATTATGTGCTAAGTAAAGTTATTAAAAATATTCTTCAAGAGCAATACCATTAGTATGTCTATTAATAACTTTTATCTTGTTAGAAAATATATATGTTGCATAATTTGCTGATGCATATACTTTGGCTGGATTTTGTGAGTTCTTTCCTTGAGGATACAAAGTTGCAAAATCAATTTCCGCAATTGAAGGATTCTCAAGTATATAACGGCTAAACTTTGAATAGGATTTATGTTCAATTAGCATGGTCATTATATGTATGTGTAATTAATGCGTTAAAAATTGCTTATACTATATAGGTGTGTGATCAAAATATAAGTAATATTAAAGGTAGGGTGTTTGTGTAAAAAATAAGTTTTGAGAAAGCGGGTATGGCAAGCCTTTTATAACACACGTTTTTTTGTAAATGAAGAAGATAATAGCTGCTTAAAAATAAAAATTACTAATTAGGAAAACGGCTGCACTTAATTTTATTTGTAGCAAAGAAATTCGCTTTGCTTTTTATTTGCTGACTTGCATTTAAAACAGTGTCTTTGTAGCCGCCATTTTCGATAATATTTCTAATTGCTACGGGCAATTCAGTCGTTTAGTCAACAATTAGAAACACGGTTAGAGCCCCATGCAGTAATTTTTACGCTTGTGCGGCTGTTAAAAAGAAGCCTTTTATGCGGTCAATTTTGCTTTAAATGGCAAAGGTGCTCTTTTTACAGCTGCTTAGGTAGTTGCTGCAGCATTTTTTTTATTATCCGCAGTTTTGCTAGTAAAGTCACGCACGCAAACAAATAAAAGCCAAAGAGCAAAGAAAAAATTGTCTGCTGGAGAGTGATTGCCAAGGAGACAAAATTTTCTAAAAAGGATGGAGCAGCCACCTGAGTTTGCTTTTTCTACCATTTTTTGTAAATTATTCTTTGGTTTTCTCTTTATTCTTTAATAATTTTATTTTTAAAGCACATAATAACCGGCACGGCTTACGTTTGGCTGTAACAGAATATTATTGTTAGATGCATATTTTTAAAAACAAAAGAGAGATAAGCTCACATAAATTCAAAGCTGCTGGTTTAGACACTCAGCACGAGTAGCCACATGGCCAACAGTAGCGTAGCCATATCGTGGATAGCTAATGAAAACACAAAAGGCAGCAGCACTGTTACCCTGGCCAGCAGAAACAATTAAATTATTTGCGCTATTCAAGTTGCCAATAACCGTGTTTACATCTGTGTGTTAATTTTTGTTGCTAGTATCTATGTAACCGGAAAATGTTAAATTGGTACCATAAATTAAAAATATTGTCTGCTGCGCATTTTTAATATTAAAATAAAGTGGCTGTAAATATAGAAAGCAGGCCATGTTCATGTTTGACATGCAAAATTACATTGCTTAAATATTGTTAATTTATTACTTTGTTGGTTTGCTGCAATTGAAACGTGGGCTTTAAGCATTTGGTACACACTTGCGTCTAACTACAAAACACATTTACGTTTATTACTTTGGCAAATTGATATAAATTTTAGATTATGCAAACATTAATAATTTCTATGTAATATATTAGTTTACAATGCTTGGCTTTGTCAAAATTTTAATAAAACATGGTACATAAATATAAGCTTATCCCAATGCGTTAACTCGTGATTAAATAATGTTTGCTTTAATTCCAACCAATAAATCTTTTATTCAACAACAATAATTTGAAACTTTAAAATAGTTTGTTCAATTATGTAGAAACTGTTAAATATTTTATAGTCACATATCAAATAACGTAATATGCCTAACTGCTTGCCACAAAACTTGCAACAAGTAGCAATAGTGCGTAGTGTTGCTGCAGATTATTAGCAATACAAGCGGGTTGCCTATTCTGGGTAACGTGGTGCCCACCAACCTCAATTCAAATAATCCTCAAAGATTACAACTCCATCAGAATTCCTTGCAACCTTTATGTAGTGAGTCCATACATTTATAACGTAATTGTTGGACTTGTATATGTTTGCAGTTGTGGTTGATTGCTGACCATAAGATGGTTGTTTTGAAGCATTTGCAATTTCATTAAAAAATGAATGATCAAATGTAACTTTGTAAACATCACCATACATTGGGTCGTCTTTTAGGTAAGGCATTTTTACGTTGTCTGAAGGTAATTTCTGTAATTGCTTAATTAATTCAAATATGCTGGCTAGTAGCAATAAATAAAAAAAGAAAAGCTGGTTAATAGGTTGACAGGTTCAGAGTTCAAGCAAAATGAGGCAAGCTTTTTATAGCACAAATTTTTTGTCAACAACAAAAAATGTTTAGCAATGACAGTAAAGCCAAATTGCATATCAAGATTTTCTATAGAGAAATTTTAGTTATTCTTCTTTGAAACAACTGCTTTGTAAAAATAAGCATGCATTTTATAAGCATATTTTTAAAGTATGAAATTTTTTTGCCAAGTATTTCTTAAAATAAATTTCTTGGCAATATTGCCATTTTATTTAGCAATATTAAACACTGTTAACGCCTCTGGCCATTTTTACGCTTTGCCGCGGTTTAAAGAAACGTAATAAGCGGTCGGGCGACTTGTGACTTGTTGGTATAGCAAAATCCTCCATTTTTTTTGCTGTTTAGGCGGTTGCCGCAGCATTCCTTTTACTCTTTTTAGCTTTGCGTGCAAAGTCACGCATGCAAACAAAGAAAAAGCTAAAAAGCAAAAAAATTTTGTCTGCTGGAGAGTAATTGCCAAACAAACAAAATTTATCAAAAAGGATGGAGCGGCCACCGTGGTTTTTTCTAGCATTTTTTGTAAATAATTTTTTGGTTTTCTCTTTATTTTTGTAGTTTTATTTTTAAAGCATATAACTAAAACCGCACAGCTTACTTTTGGCTGTGACAAAGTGGAGTTATTAGATGTGTATTTTGTGTAACAAAAGAGTGCTATGCAAAGATAGATATTATGGCTGTTGAATTAGGCAGACAGAACAAGTAGCCACATGGCCAGTGACAGGGTGACCACAATGTGGATGGCTAGTGAATGCACAGAGGCAGCCGCACTGTAGCCCTGGCCAGTAAGGGCAATTGGCATGTTTGCACCGTTAAAGTTGCCCACAATCAGGGATTCTTACTGTGTGTTCATAATTCTGCCATCAGAATTCAGCCTGCTGGCAACCTTGCTATTTTTTCAACTAACATATGTGGTGCTGCCAAGCACCATTTATCGAAGACAGGCACTGCAGCATTTGCCACTGGCCCAATGCTACTTGTGAATGTGTTTTCCATGTCTTCTGGCGATTCCTCGGGATGTCCAATCAAAACAAATATCTATGCTGGTTCATCAGTACTGGCTGGACTGCACCTGCTAGATATGCTGTGATCTGTGTCTTCCTGGCCGGTGATGCCAGGTGGGACACTCATGTGTGCCAGCAGTGGTGAGGGACTCAGCAATGACAAAGTAGAAGGTGACAACTCCATGTTTGCTCTTGGTTGCTACATGTTGTAGCCGACTTAACAGCATTGGTCGCATTAGCATGCAAACAGCCAAGAGGAACTCTTCTGCCTCCATCCTTATGCATCGGACTAGGTACTTGTTGATAATTGAGCTAGGTACTTTCTTCCTTGGTTAGTACGTGGGTGCTTGGATGGTTGGCTACTCATTATAGTTGCTGTGGAATTCATTCTAGCAAAATGTAAGGTGCTTCTTTTTAATAAAGCCAAAATTTAACTTTAAAAATCTAGCTTAAGAAATTCAACATCGAAACGTGCAGAATTGTTCTTTTTAATAACCATTGTGAACATTGCCATTCTGTCTGGCAGTTTCACAGAGTTCTTGCTCTATTTCACATGTGACAGTAGCTGCTGCAGTGCAGCTGGCTACCAGTATTCTTGAAATGGCAGGCTAGCTGCCAGCATGGTTTGCTCGCCTTGATTTCTCTTAAAACAATATCTGGATTGCTTCAAATGTTCGATGATTTCCAATGCAACTGGTCTTGTACGGGTCGACAGGTTTGGTCTAGTGTCATTAGCCACTGTTTGTCTTCTATGGTACAATAATAGTTCTAATGTCACCCATTGTTGCGACTCATCAGTTTGGCAAATTTGTTGTCAAATCACTGGCCATCACCATGTCCCATTGGTGCTAACATCCATCAAGGATTGAATTGGCGTTGTGCCCACTGACACCCAAATCTGTTGTGTTCATTTGCTACTGCACCTGTCGGCACCATAATCCATCGAGGATTGATTGTACTTCTACCCTGATCATCAGCAGCATCTGCAGCCACTGCTGCAGTGCCATTTTCCAATTCGGCTAGTGAATAACTGTAGGATTACTGCCCGTGATATTCTTCCTGTTGTTGTGAAGCCCCTAAGGGGGTAAGCTACCCTGTGCTCCCTGGTGCCCATAATAATTGGATCCCTTATGAGGAATTTCCGATTCCTTTGGGGGCATTCGCACTGTCTGCACAGGGGTGCAGGCATTGGTTGAAAAGTAGTTTGCCTAGCCTTTGACCACCCGCACTGCTTGGAGTATAAAACCAGCACCCACTTTTCTAGTCTTTTACGAGGTTTTCCTGGTCTAAATTCCCATTGTTCTTCCTGTTTATAAGCGCAACTTGCCTGTTTATACTCTTTAGTGGTCCGCTGTCCACTGCCTTTTATGGGACATTATCCAGGTCAGGTGACCGACGGCCCCGGGCTCCACGCCCCCCGACGAAGCCTGGCGATTTCGCAACATTAGCTAGTATTTTAAACACTTTTGACAACGCCACTTGTGGGTTTGTTAAAGACTTTAACGTTTTTGCCAAAAAATTCTTTTATTACTGTAGCTAGTAATAAACTGCTCTGCGGGCAAGTCTAAAAAAGCTTGGTTTTTGCTTTTATCCGATTATAAAAAAAAAATATATTATTGTAATTTGTATACTAAAAAAGCCTATGCTACGCCAATTCTCTCTAAATGTAGCGCGTTCTAAATCAACTAAGAAGTTGTTATTTGGTGGCTTTTTGTAGCTTTGTATTTTTTTTGCCGACTACGCACGCAATTTCCTCCGCCCAACACCATAGGCCAGACAAAAAATAGCGGCGCTTCTAGCAGGCGCGGCCACACCAAGGCCAATGCGCCGGTTTGTACATTAATGTTAGTGGAAAGTACACAAACCTTTTTACTTAAATTAAAAAATGTGAATCCAGGCGTTGTTATGCTATCCAGACCCGCAGTAGCGGCCGCCCTCAACAATGGGCGCCTTGCAGCAGCACCCTAGTTAATTACTAGAAAGTCCTCAAAAATGTATTATTTGTGTGAATAAATTAACAGAAACAATCGTCTCGTAAATAAATAATTAAAAATTGCAATAATACATTTTAGCAAACTTGCTTGGCGAAAACACACAAAAACCATGCACAAATCCCCATGACCAAATGCACGCTGGTCTGATGACCAAAAAAAGCCCCAGGTTTTTATTCAACTGCTGGGGTGTTCACTTTGCAATAAAACAATACCAATCTATGATGCGCACAAAGAAAATGCTCAAAGAACATGTTTTCTGGCTTGGCAAATCCCAAATTATTTTTAATAAAAAGAATGGACACAAAAGAAAAAGGCAAGTCATGCGGTAAAAAATTAAATTCATTTGTCTGCATCTACGTGTCGCTAAATTGTTTAGCAATTATTATTATGCAAGACGTTTGACAACTTACGCACTTTTGTGTGCTATTTAAACAATGAAATTGCGTTGGCTTTTTAAAAAAAATATTATCTACAGGTTTTTTTCTAATATCCATCATTAGTAGCTACTAGTATTACTACCTACAGTATATATTTTACACAGACTAATATGCACAATATATTTCCAACCAATTGCCCATCATGCGGCTATATTCGAGGAAGTGCAGATTGTAAGGGGTACCATGCTATCTGTAAAAAGTAATAGCTTACATTTTGAAGTATTATTTTCTTGCGTGGTATGGTAAAATTTGTATTTACAATTATCTTAATGCAATATGGCGTGTTTCATGCTAAACAATAGTATGTAGCTATGTTTGTTAGCAGACACCGTATACGAAATTAGCAGTTTTATACTTTGGGTTGCCAAAAATATCACACAATGAGGTTATAATGCAACATAGGAGTTTTATTATTACTTTGCGTTGGTATTATAAAAAATAATGTAAGAATGACAAGACTAACTAAAAAAATTACAAACAGTAAAGTTATACTTGTGTTTTAATGCAATAATAAACTATTAACATGCTGCTATTTTTATTCAATAACGGACTAAACAGTTATTTCTAGTTTAAAATTAAAAGCTACGTATAATAACTCAATCTACATTATGGTTGCTTTGGCGTCAGTTGCAGCCATTTGTTCTTAAAAATTCAGTTTGTGTGCATAGATTTAGCATAAATTAGTGCTAGATGGCTGGCTAGAAGTAGAGATTAAGCAACATATATTAAGCAAGAAACCCAGACAACAAGATAATAAAAGCTACACAAAACATGAAAAAGAAATGCACATAAGCCGATTAGCAGATATAATAGTTTATAGAATAAACTTACGCTATGCTACTACAAGTTGCAGATCATAGAGTCATAGTCTGGACACAATAAGAAAAGGGGCTGGTGTGTGGAGTGCTGGGATTGACACAGGCATTAAATCTCAACATGATAATAGTGCTAATTGGTGACTTTCTCTGCAGCCATGGCTATTGCTATTTAAGTGTGGCCACTCGGGAGGCTTTTTGGACTTTGACCTTCTTTCCTGGTTAAAGTATCAAGATTGTGTATGACGACTGCAATATTTTCTTTTTACAGATTGCTCTACAAATTACCGGGCGGGGGGTGGACTCCCGACCGAGTCTAACCATGGGTTCCAACCCAATGAACCATACTTTTTTTGGCTTATCTTTTTTATTCTTTTCGGCGCCGAGGTACGGGCGTGATAGAGGCGTGGGGTTTGGACTGTATAGGGGCGGTACTCGGATTGACAAAACAGTACACATGACTTGACAAGGATGCGGGTCTAACCGGTACTGACAATCCGGGTATTGCGCATTCTTTGTCAATGGAATATGTGCAATGTACCGTTTTGCAATCGACTAGATGACCATTGGCGCTGCTACCGCCAACGACCTCGTAACACTACAGCGTTTCAGCAAAAAAAGGCTTACCACATGATTGATTCCCTTCCTTTTATTGCTCTTGATGTAGCGCTTGCTTGCGTTGGCCAAGCCATGCGGAATATTAAGCACACAGCCTTTTTTTATTAGCCGAGGTCGCATGATCGGTTTTTTTTCTCAATCACATACAATGCGGAAGGTATAAAAATACATCGGAAGGGCGGTTCCGAGTCGTATTGTTTTTCCTTTTTCGGGGGTTTTACTGGATGCAGCGGAATGAATATGTTTCAATTCTATTATCGTACAAGCAGCCGGGGGAAGACGGAAAACGTCTTTATGCATAAAAATAGAATGGAAGGAAAAAATAATTCCTTTCTTGCCAAGAAAAAAAATAAACACACATGGTGCATGATTTTCCTCTTTTAAAAAGAAGGAAACGAATCTCGTTGGAGTCTCTCGTGGAGCAGCTTCCAAAAGGCCTGCACTTTTTTGTGTTCTCCAACGTTTCCTCTTTTTCACCCCCTTTTTCCCTTTCCTTAACCCTCTCTCTTTTTTTTTATCTCTCTATACGCATCACTCTTTCTTGCATTATGCACTTCTCCACGCTCACCGGCACTGCGCTCGTGCTGCTGAGCGGCGGCGCCCTGGGCGAAGACCTGCTGGCGGCGGCGGCCACAGTCACCGATTTATCGTCGTTCGAGAAGGCGCTTTCGTCCGACTGGGCAAGCGTGTACTACCAGGTCAACCAGAACTTGCAGTCGCTGTACTATCTGGGCAGCCCGGGTGAATACGATGCGGCCGCGTCGCTGTACGGCACCACGCGGATTCCGGCGGGCTACGTGCCCTCGTGGGGCGTGGGGCTGGCCAGCCGCGCAAAGGAGGATGCCGGGCACACTGCGAGCAGCGAGGAGTCCTCGGACGAGGCGACCGATAGCTCGTCGCACGAAGAGTCGTCGGGCGAGTTTTCGGATTCCTCAGAGGACTTGGATACCTCGGAGGACTCGGATACCTCGGGTGCGGCGCGGGGCAACGCGGGGCTTGGTCGGATCGCAGGAGCGCTGCTTGCAGTGGTTGCCGTGGTGGCATATGTCTAGTTCCTCCCCTCTCTTCTTTCGTCGCTCTTTATGAACAAAAATGATGAGAAAACACCTCGTTGTCTGTGTTTGCTGTTCTAAATCCATGTGGCCAAAGTAACATTGAACAAAAAGAGGAACACAATAACGCGCGCCAATGAAACACCTCTTTCTGTAGATAGTGATTGCTATGGCAATCAGAACAAGCTAGAAAGAGCAGATCCATGTCGCTATTTGCAAAGTGGAAAGCCGATGCATTTTTTTCAAGTTCTAATCGTGTCGTTTTGCAGAGAAACAATGCCGATAAAGAAGAAAAGCCAGCTAGCCTAGTGGGCTATTTCTATTTTGGTGAGAAGCCTGAACGCGCTTGACAACTGGATACTTCAAGCTATGCGCATTCATTTCCAACGTTTCATCTAGCATTCGTTCTCTGCTACACAAGACTGGTGCGCTTTAAATATAAAGTCGTTGCCGATTAATCGACAATTGACGCAATGCGTGTCCAGTCTGAATTCCCCTTTTTTTTCCATCAAGCAACCGCGGATTGAACCAACACTCTATCTTGTCTTCACTCGCGAATTAAAGCGCAATGCCTGAGTGATGCTGAGTAAAAGGAATGGATCGACCAACAACATTTTCAGAATTAGCACCAAATAACCTGCTTTTTAATCGAGATCTTCTCAGTCCGCAGCAAAAAAAAATTGTCCGCTTTCTGGTAAACAAGAAATTTTTAGCATAAGAAAGAGCGGCAAACTCTCCCATTTCTCAATTGCCGTCTCTCCTTCCAACTCACCCT
>JANBPA010000243.1:0-16236 GCA_027575275.1 Coemansia sp. RSA 2711
ACCACGCAGGCCAATAGAGGCGGCTTATGAATCTGTTGGCAATAGGTAGCAGATGGAAGCATATAGCTGAGCCATTTGCATATATGCGTAGATTTGTAATGTATGTAGTCAACCTGGTTTCTTTTACAGGAATATGTGGCTATGGTAAACTGCAGGCTGTACACAGTAGCAAGCCATCCAAAAGGTAGCACAGTAATGTAAACTTGCTTGATTAACAATTCAGAATATCATTTGCTCTGCAAGTGATGTAAATAAGGCAAAGCATAAAATTATAAAGCAGTTTATCTCCACTCCATAGCAAATATAATTGATATGTCAATTAAAATATTGAATTGCTAGTTTTTATTGTTACTTACATTGAGATATGCGAATCCGGAGCTCAAACAACAGCAAGCAGGAAACCCAAAATTGTGACTAAAAATTTATCACTTATATTGCTTGATCATTGCGGAGATAATATACTATATCAATGTAATTACATGTTTGTGTGCCCTCAGCTCGAGCGCCTTTTATTAAGATTGGTAAATGTTGACTATTCCGTAGGTAATGCGTGGTCAGTTTGCTGGCAATAGTGCACAATTAGCTGTCTCGCACCTACTATTCACACGGTTAAAAAGGTTTAAGACGCTGAATTTATATGTAACCAACCCCGAGTTGGTGAGCCACCAAATTAATAAAAGCATAAATAGCATCTTGTCAGCCGCATTGACACACACCATGCTTGCCACGCAAAATGTGAGCAGCATAAATACTCTCCGAGATAATCTCTAACAGTTAAAGCGCATGAAATTCTGGACAACAATTTCAACGTCCTAAAAATTCCGGACAAAGCAATATGCTAACACTTTGCGTTTATTGCGCTCTTTAAAAAGTGTATCGCTATTAGGTTACCAATGCTTGAAAAAAGTTCACATATTAGAGCTGGAGCAGCGGGCTGCAGTTGATGGTGACCAGGCTGCCGACGGTGTTGACAAGGCTCACAACCGTGCTCAGCAGGCCGCCCTGGCTGAGGAGCGACTGGTAGATGCTGGTGGTGTCCAGGAGGCCGCTGGTGAGGTTGGAGACAAGGCCCAGGTCCGAGCGGATGTTCAGGAAAGCCTTGACCCACTCGAGCTCGTCAATGTGCAGGCCGTTGATCAGCAGCGTGTTGCCCGAGGTGCCGGCAACGTCCTTGGTGAATGACGCGTTTGTCTTGGCAATCAGCGACTCGAGGAGGCCAACAACGCCGCCCGCAACGCCATCGACAACGCCCTCAACCACACCGACGGCCGTGTCGACAATGCCGGTAACGCCCTGCAGCAGCGCCGTGTCAAACAGCACCGCCTGGGTGAGCTGGTTCTTGGCGCCGAGCTCGGCAATAAGCTTCGTCACTGGGAGCTTGTACAGCAGCTCCGAAACCTTCAGCTGCGACGAGTAGAAGTCCTTGTTGTCGGACGCCTTGGTCCAGGCGTCGCACAGGCCGTCGAGGCCGGCAACGGTGCCGGTGGCCGACGACGCAACCTGCTTGAGCGTGGCGAGCACGCCATCAAACTCGCCGAGGTAGCCCGAGGTCTGCGTGAACTGCTCAACAACCTGGAGCAGGTCGCCGTTCTTGGTCGAGAAGTTGGCCAGGCCCGCCACAATGCCAGAGCCGTTCTTGCCCACCGCGCACTTGCACGCGTTGCCCTCGGTCTGGCCAAGGTTCACCAGGTTGACAATCTTGCTGGCGGTCAGGAAGGCGCAATCGCCGCTGCCAATGTTGATCAGGGAGCCGCTAACTGCGGACAGCGAGGCGATGAGGCCGGTGGCAATAAGAGAGAACTTCATTGTAACCAGGGAATAAAGGGAGGTCGGAAGGAGGTTGAGGTTTGGGGTGCGGTCAAAGAAAAATGGTTGAGGTTTCCAACATCCGTGGGCCCCGCCCGGCGCTGGTTATATACTGCCAGACGCCGTTGCTGTTGTCGCGAAATTGCCCCGCGGGTGTCTCTCTCTCGCTCGTTTCCCAACATGCACCGCGTCAGACTGCTTGGTCTTTGCAGCCCGGAAAGCACAGCCGATCCCCCCGCGGACCGTCAACGCTTCAAGTGATTTCTATGCTGTATATGACGACATATTCTACACGTGTGCGTCCCAGCGGCACCTTCTGGGAAATGCATACGCAAAGGAGCCACCCCCCGCCGATCCCTAGACCGTGGGGAGAATAGTACGAAATATATGCATGGAAGCGAATCCCGGAAGCGGATTGTCAGAACATATTTTTCCCAAATATTTGATGCTTGGAATGAAAACATCGCGCTGAAATTTCCAACTTTGAAGTTTTTTCTTGTCGGTCTGCCTTTGCAGGCAAGAAAAAAAGAAGCGATAATCGCGGTCCGGTGGCGGACCACTGCCATTTGTGGTAATTTGCGCTCGACTTTCAGCATGTCCCTTTGGTCACGCAAGCTACCCAAAACCCTTCTGGCGTGGCGCCATGCCTCACGTGTGGTTTTGGATTGCCTGCATCGTCGCTCAAAGGGGACCGTCGTAGATCGAACTTCTTTCAACAGTGCGCGACAATACCCGGCACATTGGGCTTTACGGACACGCAAATCGTGATTGAGAGACTGAAGCTGCAGAGCACAGTGCTGGGTATGGTTGACGCTCTGGGCTTTTGATTTCGACAACGGCAAAAGTGGTTTTTTGGGCGAATAAATGTGGACCAACACGCCTGTCAAAAGCAATATCAGCAGCGGCGGCAATATGCCGAAAATAGCTGTATTGATAAAAAAAACCGGTTTCGGACCCGTTTGAATTCTTGTTTGATTCAGAAAACATATCATGACTTTTTTTCTCGCTTCTCGCTAGCTTTTCGGTCGCGATCTGCTGCTACGGCGTTGGCGTTGCTTTGTAAAGTCTCTTCGTAGACGGGCAATGGCTCGTTCTCCGTCGAGTCTCCGCCGACAGTCTGGCCGCCAAGCTCGGTTTCGAGCATATCCTCGTGGCCAAAGAACCGCTTGCCGTGGCGTCGGCGCCAGCTCCAATAGTACAGAATGGCGGATATAATTATCAGCCCGCCAACCGATGCGCACACGCCGACAATAATTCCTGTATGATTCGACGACTTTTGGCTTGGGTTGTTGACAGCCGAGCTTTGTGTATCGGTGCTGTCGCTTGAGGATAGCAAGGAAGATTCAGGCAAAACAGCCCTGGTATCAAACCAATTGCCGTGCAAATTGGACACGCCCGCTATATCCATCGGCGGTTTGGGCGTAGTCATGCTAAAGCTCGCGTTCTGTTCTTGGCCGTTCATCTCAATAACCTGGAACCCACTGACAACCTCGCGGCCGGTGACCGAGTGGATGTATGCATGGTACTGAACCAGCGTGCTGTAGTAACTAAACTGGTCGTGGCTGTCGCACAAATTGTCGCCGTCTTTGACTGCCGTTAGCGTGTATGGGCCAACCAGCATTATGGACCCGTCGTAAATTCCTAGAACTACACCATACGGAACCGGACACTCGCTTGAATCATCTGCCGCTACAAGCTTATCCGTGCACGTCATGTCATTGACGTTTGCCGAGTACGTCTTTGACAAGTCGCCGCAGTTGTAGCCGCCGTTTAGCCAATCCGAGGCGTATTTTGGCGCATTCCACTTTAGTGCGTCGACGTCTTGGAGTGAGTAGCGCACATATACCAGCTCGTCCCACATTGTTGGCCCCAACCACGGCGCAATGGGATTTTGGTACGTGACCTGGCCATTCGAGTTGAACTGCAGCACTGCAAAGCTGTTGACCAGATAGGTCGCGTCATAGCCTGGGTTTACGTCTATAGATTCAACGTCGTATTTGGCTGCTTTGCCGTCGGCACCGTTGTCCAGGTACACGGCGTATTTTGTTGTTTGGTTGAGCGCACCATTGTCCATATCAATGCAGTCGGCACTGACCACTGCTGCTTTGCTATCGACCACAGCCAAGTTGCATGCCGTCGGCTTGCCATTCTTGGCCAGCACACCGCCTTTTAGCTGCTGTATCTGAGCAGTCGTTGCCCGAGCATGTAATCTGGATTTGCCAGCAGCTGCCATCACTTTTGTGGAAATTAAAATATTCCTGAAACAACCTCAAACAAGAAGTTCAAAGAAAAAACAGGGCCTCCTTTCCACCTGGAAACATTTTTCATTATTGACAATCCACTCGCGATGCTATGTGCTGCGTTGATTGCATGTGTTTTGCAAATATTTTCTTCGGCAGTGATATCATGACAACAGGATTGACACCGGTTGTGCATTTGCAATTAGCGGTCTCGGTGGCACTTGCCGTGGGACTGTCCAGTTCAGATCCATGCCGCAGCCTGACAAAGCAAACTTTTTTATTTGCTGCAACCAGAAGACAAATTGCGGCCCACCAGAGAAGCAAGGATGTGAACAAACAACCAAATATTATCTTCAAACAGGTGTATCAAAAAACCGCAAACTCTGCGTGGTGGACAGCGTGTATTGTTCATGGCAATTTCTCCAGCTTTTCTTTGGTCTCTTTGGGTTTATGGCCGCCGTTCGTTGAAACCGCGTTGACATCGCATTGGAAAGAATCTTCGTAGACCGGCGGCAACTCATGGTCAATGTTATTGGCGCCGACGGTTTGCTCGCCAAGCTCGGCAGTCAGCATATCCTCGTGGCCTACAAACCGCTTACCCTGACGCCGCCGCCAACTCCAGTAGTACAGAGCGGCGCAAATAAGCAGCAGACTGCCGACCGACACGCACACGCCGATGATAATGCTTTTGTGGTTGGAGCCTCCGCTCTTCGCACTGTCTGTGCTCTCAGACTCTGAATCCAGACCGTCTTCTGCCGAATCCTCGCTATCTTCAGACAATGGAATACCGGTTTGATTTACAAACAGGTCGCCATGCAGATTCACAACGTTGGCAACGTCCAGCGTAAACGAGTCAACAGGCATGCTGTAGTTTGCCAGCTGTATCGACGTGTTCCGGTGGAACATATCATAGCCGGTGTCAAAATCGCGACCAATAACCGAGCGAATATAGCCGCAGTACTGGCCCAGCGCAGTGTAGTAGCTGTACTGCGCGTCGTTCTCGCACAGGTCGCCGTCCTTGACCGCCGACATCATGTAAATGCCAATAATCGATATGTTGCCGCTTGCCAAGCCCAAAACCAGCTCGTACGGGACCGGGCACGCGTCGAGGTTATCTGCCGGTGGCGGCGTCAGCTTATTTGTGCACATCATGTCGTCGACGGCAACCATGTAAACCACCGACAGATCCTGGCAGTTGTACTCGTAGTTAACCCAATCCGAAGCGTACGCGGGCGCATCCCACTCCATAGCTTCTACGTCTTTAAGCGAGTAGCGCACATACAGCAGCTCGTCCCAGTTGCTAAAGTCGGTGGTCGGAGCAATCACGTTTTGGAACGACACCGGGCCCTTGGAGTTGAACTGCAGCACGGCCAGGTTGTTGACCAGATTGGTGGCATTGAACTGGGGGTTAATGTCAATGAACTCTACGTCGTATTTGGCCGGTTTACCGTCGAGACCGTCGTCGAGGTACACGGCGTATGCGGTTGTAGCGTTGAGCGCGCCGCTCTCATCGACGTTGATGCAGTCGGCGCTAGTAAGCGCAGCCTGACTGTCAATGACTGCGAGGTTACACGATGTTTGCCTGCCGTCTTTGACCAGCACGCCGCCTTTCAGCTGCCGTAGCTGGTCGGATGTGGCACGCGACACTAGCCCGTGCACACCAGCAATGCCCACGAGCACAGCCACTGCGACCACCAGACGACAATTAACCATCATGCAATTAATAAAGCGGACAATAAAGCAAAGCGAAGAACGAGTTTTTGGTCATCCGATATCGGGGTTTTCCAAAAACATCCACAAAACAAGCAGTCGCTTTCCAAAATACCGGTTTTCGTGCAATAAACGGATATTTTAATACAAAACAACCAAAAATGGGCTTGCAACATATGGCTGGTTACTATGGACTGCGCGGGGCATTGCCGGGCGGCATATACTTAGCACGAGCGGCAGTTTCTGACGAGCATGGCTGGATGCGATTCAGCAACTGTTGTTTCCCCAAGCGGCAGGAAACGGTCTGTCCAGACTCGCTGATTTGATCTCCTCAAGCCACCGAGGAATCCACGCTCCCCTCATCCTTGTCAGCCAAGAATGAAATTCGAGGAAATCTCAGCTCTCTCTTTCAAACAAGCTTTATTTATTATACCAAAAACGAGACAGAAGAAACGCTAATGGACGAGCAGTTTGAGCACTGGCGGCGGCAGGAGCAGGCGCGCGACAGCACGCAGCGGCAGACGTACGCGGACTTTAAGCAGGCAGTAATGCAAGGGGACGACGGCGGGCGACTGCTAAACTATGTGAATTCCAGCGTCATATTCCAGGCGGGCGTGGACTTTGAGAGCAAGCCGATGGTGGTTTTTTGCGCGTGCAACTTGCCGGACCCGCGGACAGTGGACTACGACCGGCTATTGAACCTGATTATATTCCGGCTGGACGAGTTTGTTGAGAGCGACTATACGGTGGTGCTGCTGACGAGCGGGGCGGCGCATAGCCCGGGGTGGCATTGGATGAGCAAGGCGTATCGGCGGCTGGATCGCAGGTACCGCAAACACGTAAAGTCGGTGTATGTGGTGCATCCCTCGATGTGGTCCAAGCTGCTGTTTCAGGTGCTGGGCAGGGTTGTAAGGTAAGGCGCATAATGGCATTGTTTGGTGGCGTACTTGCAAAGCTGGAATTCTGCGTTCATGCAAAGAAAACTGCTATGAAGGGAGGGTTTTTTTCTCATCTACGGTCCCTGTTCTGGGTTTTCCCATTTCCTTTCCCCTCGACTCATCTTGACGCTTGAGAAGCTTTCTTCCTTAAAGAACACCTCATTTTCATTCTCATACACTAACCTTGATACAGTTGCTCTCAATAATGCTGTGGTACCGGATGGGTCGGCGGTCGCTGTCGCTGGATCGTCCTCGGTCGCCGGATGCACCGCGGCACACACGGCATTCGCTGGACATTGGCGAGTCGCGTAGCCCAAAGTTCTTTGCCAAGGTGACGTGGGTGGACACGCTGTCGCAGCTGGCGGCGCTGGTGCCGCTGAATCAGATCAACGTGCCGCAGCCGGTGTACGACTACAACGCCAAGGTGGACGGGGCGCGGGGGCCTGCGGCCGAGGCGTCGGTTGCGCCGGCGTCGCCCGACACGCAGGTGTTTGGGGTGCCGCTGGCCACGGACACGGCGCAGCTGCCGCCGCGGGCGGTGCGGCAGTGCATATCGTATATCCGGCAGCACGGGCTGGCAACGGAGGGCCTGTTCCGGCGGTCGCCGCCGTCGACGGCGCTGCGGGCGGCCAAGGACGGGTTCAACCGCGGGCAGCACGTGGATTTGGCGCTGGCGGGGGTGCACGTGGCGTGCGTGCTGCTGAAGGTGTTTGTGCGCGAGCTGCCGACGCCGGTGTTTGGCGACGCGGCGGGCAGCTGCTCGTACGACACGGTGCGGGCGCTGCCGCAGGCGCCCAAAGTGGACGATACGGAGGCGGCGCGGCAAATGGACGAGGTGCGGGAGCGGTACGTGCGGGAGGTGGTGCTGGGGGCGGTGCGGCGGGAGGTGCGGGTGCTGCTGTGCTATGTGTTTGCGCTGCTGGCCCTGGTGGCGCGCAACGAGGCGGGCACGCGGATGACGGCGTACAGCCTGGCGGTGGTGTGGGCGCCGAACATGGCGCGGACCGACGATCCAATGCAGGACGTGGCGATGTGCGCGGCAGGCAATGCGGCGACGGTGGGCGGCGTGGTGCAGCTGATGGTGCAGGGGTTCGAGCGGGTGTTTGCGCCGCAGATCGAGGAGATTCTGGGCGGGCGGCAGCGCGTGGCGAACGCGGATGACGTGGCGGCGGAGGTCCTGGACGTGGTGGAGCTGATGGACCGCTAGAGTTTATCCATGTGGTAATATACGAAGGTCTGAGGGACATGGCCTCGGAGATCCATGTGGTAATATATGCTGAAGTTCCGAGGAACATGGCCTTGAAGATCCTGGGCGTGGTGGAGCTTATGGCCTGCTAGGGTTTATCCATCTGCTAGTATACGAAGCTCCGAGGAACACGGGGCGAAGCTCGGGCCGGAGGATTGGACCGCCGTGACGTCAGCGGCGATTCGCCGGGCCGACGTGTGCACTGTCCACGCGGCTGGCGCAAGTCAGTGGTGTTAATTCACATCACGTGGCACGTGCACTTTAAACAGCCGACAGACGCCGAAATTCAGCAGCACCTGGAACCGGCCAATTGCTTTTCTCCACATTCCCCTTATTTCCCTTTATAGACACGCATTCGAAATGTACCAGGCGGACATTGACGCAGTAAAGACGCGGCTGCGCGGGCTGTGGGGGGCGGGCGACGAGCAGCCGCGCAGCGAGCGCACGGCGCAGGGCGTCGAGGAGATGCTGCTGTTTCCGACGTACGCGTACCGCGACGAGCGGCTGAAGGTATGGCGCGTGCAGGTGCGCGGGTGGGGGTTCAGCCGCGACGCCAGCACGCGGCGCGTGCGCTGGGCGGCCACGCTGATGCGGCGGTTCATCGGCATTCCGGCGGGCGGCGACTCGGACCAGCTGCTGCTGGACCGCGTGTCGTACCTGTTTGCGGGCGCGCCGGCCAGCGACATGGCGCGCGTGGCCATGGCCGGCATTGCCGAGCCGGCGGCGTTTGAGCTGCACGCGCACCGGCGCCAGGCGTCGGGAGCCGACAAGGGCGAGCCGGCTCAGCGCCGGCGGCGTGGGAGCCGCAGCGACGCAGTCAACCTGCTGGACGCGCCGCTGGTGCTGACGTCGCAGTTCACGCAGAACCGCGGGCAGCACGCCGGGCATGCGCACGACCGGCTGGTGCGGCAGGACGCGGCGGCCGAGCCGACGATTGTGCAGAAGGCGCTGCAGATTGACGCGTTTGCGTGGCAGGCGCTGGCGCTCGAGGACGGGCAGTTTTCGGGCGAGATTCTGGTCGGCTTCAACGAGCTGGAGTGGCTGCGGCAGAGCTACGCAGGCGGCGGCGACAGGCGGCTCATCGAGCTGCGCGGCAAGCTGGCCGGCTGGGCGGGCGCCGAGGTGTGCGGCGTGGCGCATCTGGTCGAGCCGCAGGGCGTGTCGGTGGTGTCGGACATTGACGACACCATCAAGGCGTCCAACATCACCGCCGAGAAGCGCATTCTGCTGGAGACCGTGTTTGCGCGCCCGCTGGAGCCCGTGCCGGGCATGGCCGCGCTGTACCGCCGCTGGTACGCGCAGGGCGCGGAGTTCCACTACGTCAGCAACAGCCCGTGGCAGCTGTACCCGGCGCTGGACGGGTTCTTCCGGCACGCGCGGTTCCCGCCGGGCAGCGCGCACCTGCGCGCGTTCGACCCCAACGACCTGCTCTCGGTGTCCAACTACACGGGCACGCCGCAGCTCAAGCGCGACACCATCGAGTCGCTGTTTGCCACGTTTCCGCAGCGCCGGTTTGTGCTGGTGGGCGACTGCGGCGAGCAGGACCTGGAGACGTACACGGATCTGGCGCGCCGCTTCCCCGGCCGCGTGCTGCGTATCTTCGTGCGCGATCTGTTTGCGCCGCTGCGCGTGCCCGCGGTCACCACGATGACCGACGTGGCCGGCAACAACGTCAACCCGGGCGGAATCCCGTACGGCATCGTGGGCGCCAGGGAGCAGGCGCCGCGCCGCCAGCGCAGCAGCTCGGGCGGCAGCGCGAGCCGCGCCAGACACGCCGAGCCGGCGGCCACGGACAGCGACCCTGGGCCCCGCCCGCCCAAGCCCGCGCGCCACGCCGCCGGCGATCTGATCTCGTTCGACGACGCCTGGCCGCCGCTGCCGCCCAAGCCGGCCAATCTGCGCGGCCCGCCCATCAACCCAAGCCCGTCTTCCACTCAGAGCTCGCGGCCGCCCATCAATCCAAGCTCGCGGCCGCCGAAGCCGCCACGGACCGGCAGCAGCCCGCACCGCATCCAGACCCCGGCGCCGATTCCCACGCATCTGGCGCAGGCCGGCGTGTCGCAGTCGCACCCGCCACAGCTGCAGCACGCGCCCACGCAGTCCCAGCAGCCGCAGTTTCCGGGCGGCTGGACGCCTACGCAGGCGCAGCAGCTGACGTCGGCCGAGCAGCTGCAGCTGCACGCGCGCCAGCTCCGCCAGCAGGCGCAGCAATGGCTGGCGTTCTACGCGCAGCAGTTCTACGTGGCGCCCACGCGCAGCTTCCTGCGGCACGCGCGGTCGTTTCTGCCGCAGGTGCAGGGCAACCTGCGCATTATCGACTACGACGCGATCAGCACGGCGGCGCCCGACGCGGCCGCGGCGCAGGCGGCGCTGCTGCCGGAGATTCCCGAGCCGCCGCCGCCCGAGGCGCAGCTGGCGCGCAACGAGCGGCGCCTGCTGCTGTGGAAGCGCTTTCTGGCGTGCACGCGCGGGCTGCCGGCCGACATGTGCCGCCTGTTTGTCGACGCCGACGACATCGGCCACGACGCCGCGCTCCAGGCCATGTTTCCGCGCCACCCAAGCCCTGCGAAATAGACTCTTTGACATGTATTTTCTTGCTACAGTATAGATTGCACCTTGGTCAGCACCTCGGCCCACTCGGCCCCAGGGTCCGACAGGATCGTCAGGGCGCCGCCGGCCCCCACGCTGGTCCCGCCCTGCGTGGCCACGGCCGTGCGGATCACCACCGCCCAGTCGCTGGCTCCGTGCGCCGACACGTACCCGAGCACGCCCGAGTACACGCCCCGCCGCCGGCTTTCCAGCTGCGCGATGATCTGCAGCGTGCGTGCCTTGGGCGCCCCGGTCATCGACCCCGGAGGAAAGCAGTGCGCCAGCGCCGCCACGGCGCCGCCCCCGGCCACCTGCGCCTGCACCGTCGACACAAGCTGGTGCACGCGCGCAAACGACTCCACCGCCATCAGCGCCGCTACCTGCACGGAGCCGCGCACGGCAATGGCGTTGAGGTCGTGGCGCACCAGATCCACAATCATCAGGTTCTCCGCCCGCTCCTTCACGCTCTCCTGCAGCCCGCGCGCCCGCCCCTGGTCCCGTTCGCGCCAGCCCGGGTCCTGCGCAACCGGCTCGCGCGCACACGTGCCCTTGATCGGCTTCATTTCCACATGCAAACTGTTGCTGCCCGGCTGCGTTGTCGTGCGCTGGAACCTTTCGGGGCTGCACGACAGAATGCCCGCGTTGTAATTGCTCCATAGGAACGCGCCGAACGGCGCTGGGCTGCGCTTGCGCATCTGCATGTACAGGTGCTGGGCCGTTGAGCGGTCGCAGCGTGTGGGCGAATGAAACTCGTTTGTCAGACATACTTCGTACGTCTCGCCCTGCGCGATCAGCGTCTGCGCCCGCGCAATCGCACGCAGGTACGCCGGCCGGTCAACAGTCGGCTGCAGCCCTGAGAGATCCGGCGCCCCCGGCAAAGCAGGCAGCTCGAGGCTTGCGTCAAAGTCCACCGCCGCAATTGCCGCGCACCGCTGGTCCACCCACAGGCGAGCGCTGCGCTCGCTGCCAAAGCCTAGCGCGTCCACCCACGGCTCGTCTTCATCGTGGGCGGATTCCCGAACAAGCGCCATCACGTAAGCGCACGCGTTGGGCGCATCCACCACTACGCAGCGGTCAACAAATGTCAGCTGCGCGTCCGCCGGACAATGGTCTGCGCCTTCCGGAGCCAACGAGCGCGGCGCAATGCCTGCCACGCTCTCGTCCCCCATTTCGTACCCGAAATACCCGACCCAGCCGCACCGGAACCCCGGCAGCCCCGCGTCCGCATCTTTTTCGACTTGTGTGCGGCTCGTCATGCGCTGCATCCATGTCCAGAACGACACCGCGGTGCCGGCCGCGTCGGCCCGTGGAAGCACCTCGGCATATACTTCCCTCTCTAAGCAATCGTTGTTGTTTGAAATGCATCGGGTTACGCGTAGCTCCCGCGTGTGCACGTGGTAGCGCACGGTTGCTGTGTCCATGCCCGACGCCAGCACCGACATGCCTGCGCCGGCGCTGTCGTCCAGCCACAGCGGCATGGGATCGGCCGCGTGCAGGTGCTCGAACAGCCGCCGGCCCGCGTCCTCCCGCGGCACCTTTACGCGCCGGCTGACCAGCGCAAACCTCGGCGCAGCGTGCGCGCCGCTCCACGTGCGCCGGTCCTGCTCAAGCACCGACAGCGCAGCCACCGCCCGCGGAACCGCCTCGGCGCCGTCGATTGGCCGCCCCAGCCGCCGGCGCACCTTTGCGGTCATTTCGGAGAAATTCGCGACCATCTGCTGCCCGTACTCGGAGCACACGGACTCTGGATGGAATTGCACGCCCCACAGGGGCAGCTCGCGGTGCCGCACCGCCATGATCGCCGAGCACGGCACCGCTGCGCCGCCTGCGCTTTGCACAGTTCCCCGGGCGCGCGCCAGCACCTGCAGGGGCCCCGGATCCTCGACCACCAGCGAATGATACCGCACCGCCCGGAACCCCGACGGAACCCCCCGAAACAAACACGCATCGTCAAGCACTTCGACCTCGCTGCACTGCCCATGCACAGGCACTGTGCTTTGCGCAACCCGTCCGCCAAACACACTGGCAATCCCCTGGTGGCCCAGACACACGCCCAGCACCGGGATCTTCTCTCGGGCCGCGTATTCGAGCAGCTCCGTGCACACGCCAAAGTCCTCGGATCGCGTGGGGGTGCCGGGTCCCGGGGATATCACGATGTTGTCGATGTGGGGGAGTATACGGGTGCGCACCTCGCTCCATGCGTACTGGTCGTTGCGGATCACCATAATGTGTGTGCTGGCGTCGGCCTGGGCGAGCAGCTGCACGAGGTTGTACGTGTACGAGTCGTAGTTGTCTACCACCAGCGTGCGCGGCCGCCAACGTGCCTTGCCCACGGGCATTGTACGTAATCTATTGCTGTAGCTGATAAAAGGGTGAGAAAAAAAAGAAGATAAAAGGGAAACCCTGTTTGAGTACCCTCCTGCCCCAACGGCGCCTGTTATTTTCCTTGGCGTGAGTGGTACCAACCAGTAAATTCACTGATCAAAATTCCCATTAATTTCAATCAGTGCATACCGATCGAAAAAGGGGTGCTAATTGTCACGGAGCTTCCGTTTGCTCCAGAAATGGCGATTTGCATCACTACTGGAGCAACAAACAGTTATGCAGTCCGGTTAATCGCGGTCTACAACCCGCCACTCCTTTTTTGTTGCTCAATAGGGAATCGGAACCCCCTTACTGGCGCCATTTTCTTGAGACCCGGAATCCACCCCTTTCGCTTTTCCGCCCACAAGCACCCCCTTCCCCTTTATCTTCCGTTAACTTATTTTCTCCCCACTGCAAGCATGTTTAACGACCTTCCTTTGGAAACCATCGATCAGATAGTGTGCTGGTCCGCCCCGGATGTCGGCTCGTCGCTGCGCAAGTGGAAGAACGCGCTCCGGCTGCTGTCCGTGTCGGCCACCTGGCGCGCGGCTGGAATCAACCGCATCTACAGGAACGCGTTTGTGGCCGACATCAAGGACTACCGCTTCAAAGACAAGCTCGACCGCATTGCCGAGTACCGCGCGCAGCCGGGCACGCGCCCGACGCCCACCAACGTCAATCTGATCGAGCGCCTCGGCCTGCTGCCGGGCGTGCGCCGCGTGATCGTCAACGGCAAGCGCGACTGCGACGGATTCTCCGTGCTCGCCCACGTGATCAACACCTTGGCGGTCACCGCCAGCGAGTGTCCCGGCGCCGACGGCATAAAGCGCTGCTCGCCGTCCGAGTTCACCGACTACAACGTGCGCTCGGACTTTGAGAAAAAGTGCTACAAAGCCATTGTCGCGCTGGCGGCCGCCCTGCACCGAAAGTTTCCGCATGCGCGCACCCTGAAGATCGACACGTTTGGCTTCTGCAACACGCTGGCTGTGTTTTCGGCCGAGGTTTTGCAGCAGTACGTGGCCCAGCTGTCCGGGTTCACCTACCGCGGCATCGCGTACTATCCGACCCCGCTGCTGGACCACAACTTGACGCACCTTGATCTGTCGCTGCACCGCTTCCACAACGAGCCCATGCTGGTGCTGCGTCCACACAAGCTAAAGTCGCTGTGCCTCCACCTCGGCAACATTGCATTTGACTGGTCGATGTTCCGCGCCGACAACGACGACGCCGCTGATTCGAAGCCCATTGTCTTTGACGAGCTAAAGTGCCTGAGCATCACCGGCGACGACCGCGCAGTCAAATCGACGCACTGGCACTGGCCATCGGCGCACTTCCCAAAACTCACCACGCTCTGCGTGTCCAACTGCATGTTCAGCTCAAACGACATCAAATGGCTGCTGAAATGCCCGCTCAAGCATCTCGAGCTCATCCAATCGCACGAATCCGCGCTCGAGTTCCTGAACCACGATTTGAGCCAGCTTCGCGAGCTCAAGCTTGCCCACTTTGACACGCACCAGCAGGACTCGCACTTTATCGAGCAAACCAATCTTATTTTCGGCAAGACCCGTAATATCGGGCGTGTGCGCTGCGAGCTGTTCTCGCACTGCGAGCTTTTCGAGTCCACAGACCTGCACTGGCAGTACTTGACACATATGAAGATCCACCAGCTCGACGGTCTCGCCAACATCCTGCTCTCCACGCGGAAAACCCCCAATCTCGTCGAGCTTGAAGCGTGGTTCCGCATTTCCGACGTGGCCATCGACGACCGGGAAGGCGGGTTCACCGCCGACTTTGACACCAAAAAGCCGCTGCTAAAGGACTCGAAGCTCGAAAAAATCTCCCTGGCATTTGACGGCGCAAAGTACACGAGCAAGTTTACCGAGGAGCTCGAGCGGTTAAAGCTGTTTTTCCCGAGACTGAAAATTGTCAACTGGTCGGATTAGAATGTTCCTTATCCGTAGTCGAATATATTTATAATTTTGTTGCAACATTTGAATAGCGGGAGGTTCAAATAGACGAGATCTAGCTCTGCAAATAGTAGTTGATATTGGATCCCCATAAACGCAACTCTGTGCTTGAGTAAACAGGATGAAAATCTTTTCAAGCAGTTCAAATTTTTTTCCCCATTCGAGCGGAAATCTACTTTGTTTTAGTATAAAATGGCTACGTTCGATGACCTCCCACTCGATGTTCTCTTTCGGATTACTCAACTATACACAGAGGATGTGTGCACAACATTGGGCAATTGGGTGTATCACGCACGTCGGATTCTCTCCATATCTTCGGTTTGGCGCACAGTTGCCAAAGATTACGTGTACGCCAACGCGTTTATTGAAGATCCACGAGCTTGGTTTGACAGCAAACTCCCGGAGGAGCAGTGTAATTTAGAAGTTCATGGCAACTTTACTGCCTCCAGCAACATCCTGCTGATCGAGCAGCTCGGGTTATTGCGATGCGTTAAACGCCTGCGTATCACTGTGAATCAGTTTGAAAACAAAGAATACCGAGCGACATTTAACTTGCTGGAAATTGCCGAGAAAGCCGGCCCGCACATCGATAATGTACGCCCGAAAGTGCTGCCTAGTTATCCCAGCGCAAACAAGGAGATGGCCGAGATGCATAGAAGAATTGCGCTCAAAATGCACATGGCGTCCATATTCGCGCATTGGATTCCCAACGTTTGCCATCTGCACGTGGATACCGAATCCGAGTGGTATGATTTCGACAACTTTATCAGTGCGCTTATCTACACGTATTTGCCCCAGATTAAGAGTTTCTCATATGCCGGCATCCCGATATTTCCATACTCTATCAATTCATCTGCGATTGATGAGCTTGACCTAAAGCTGTTATCGGATGAGCTCATTCCATTTCCAGCGATAAACACGCCCAGACTGCGCAAGCTGAAGCTCAACTTTATGAATAGTTTCGAGATAATGCCAGAGTTTCGCCCCGACTCCATTCCACGCATGATACCATTTGACTCGCTCGAGTACCTCCATATCGACATATCAAACATGCATGTGGAGTTACCAGAGCTACGCCGAGAATTGTTTGATGGTCGGATTTCCCGGCTGCACTCACTTCGTATTACGAGCCGCGTGCTTGAATGTCCTGACATGAGCCAACTACTGGCAAACTCGATCGAAACTCTCCGCCTTTGTGTTTATCATGATGTTGCACTCAAAATCTGTCGACAAGGACTTGGCAGCGTACACAGGCTGATTATTGACGCAAACCTGGATAGTTTTGAAGAGTATGACATGCCGTCAATCAAAACACTAAATAAGCTATTTGCTATAACGCAAGGCATACAGGAGGTGCACATTATACTGAGCTGGTT
>JANBPA010000244.1:0-18755 GCA_027575275.1 Coemansia sp. RSA 2711
CGCTCGCGCCCTCCTGCGCCAGCCGCACCGCTATCGCCTCGCCAATCCCGCGCGAGCCGCCCGTAATAAACACAACCGTATCCTTAAAGCTCATAACTTGCTCTTTTTTTAATCTTTACTAGAAGAAAGAAAATCACAGAAATTCTGGAGGGGAAAGAAAGTGGAATTGTCTTGGAAGAGAGGGGAGACGGATTAATTGCCTCTTGTTCCTTAAAAAAGCACGTGCTATTTTGGCAACCTGGAAATTTGTTCACTCGGCTATTGGTCTTTCCCCGATCGTCCAGTAGCATGTGAATCTCACATGCCAATCAAGCTAATCTCTCCTTTGTCCGATTGCTGTTTTCTAAAGACTCCGGAAATTGCATTCTGTTCATCCCCTTTCCTCTGGCCGATAAACGAGTCGTTGAGATTACGTGAAATTGGATAGCCTATTAATAGGGGTTTAGCAATCGCAACTTATTTGAAGAAAGAAGAAAAGGCCCGTCTTTAGGGCTTTAAAGAAGTACGGTGGCTAGTTGTTGACAACAAGCCACGTAAACCTGGCATCCAAAAGACTCTCAACTCCACGATCATCCGCATGGTCTCTGAGGCTGTCGCCGTCGCATATTAGTCCATGGGTTGAATAAATTTCTTTGTTCTTGTCCATTTTGCCCACCTCGATATCTTTCAACACAATCGGGTCGCTGACAGTTGCACTCCGAATAATGCCATCGGTTCCTGTAATGTCAACAAACACGTATTTGGGTTGCTGGATTTCGAGATTGGTTCCGTTGCTTGTATACATAATCTGCGTGTCGCTAATTAAAAAAGGGGCAGTGCACAAGTATTGGAACAAGAGAAAGAGAGATGGAAGAAGAAAAATGAATTAGGGGTAGCGAAAGTGAAAAAAATAAGAAGAAAAGAAATTGGCGTTGACTGGTTATTTTATATATGCTATGGCATCCCAGCAAACGGATTATTATACTCACTTTTTTGCGTAAAAGAAAAACTCAGTTAGAACAAAAAAAGAGAACTTGTCGCTCACTGATCTTTCTGAGGCACAACGTTGATTTTTTATTTGCTGCTGTGTTGTTTCAAATAAGGTAGCAACCGATTGCTGTTCCCCCGCGTCAAATTAATACTTACCCGAGCTTTATAAAAAATTAATCTTCCGAAAGTTGCCTTTTTTGTATCTGTCGATTATTTAAAATAAAAAAAACGGGTTGTACTCTGGCTTTACAAAAAGAATAAATACATGACCAACTTTAAAAAAAAAGAGCTTCGAGTCATTCACATGTCGATGTACCCATTGATAATCCATTATTTGCCTTTTATGGTGAAAAATTAACCAGTGTTTTCTTTCAAAACACCCCCGACTTGTTTTTTTTTGTTCACAGATTGTCATTCGCCAAAAAAAGTATTGCTCATTATGTCAACCGCTTTTGGGATTACACTACGTCTTGCTTAGTTCCTTTTTCTGCTGGCAAAACGTGGAACGGCAGCGATTGTCCAACGTAATAATACCCACTGGCAAGGAAAATTGTCTTTCACCGATAATAACAGGGCATGGCTAATTTAATATAAATGTGCTTTGTCACGATTAGTGTGAACGCAGTGTTCGTGGTTACCAGATACATACTGTCAGTACCACTACTCAAGTAGTTTTTCTTACTAATAAAATTGACAGAGCTATTTGTTGTGTGTTGGCAAAATATCAATTACTCGTTTATCGTAACTGTCGGTAAATGGCTCAACTATATTACACAGCATATGGTAAAAATAAATTCAAACTTGCATTATTTCAGAACACCTAAGTTAAAACATCACTAATATGTGAGCTTTACTTGTTTTCCAAAGTGCGCAATAACATTATTGAAAAGGCTCTCATGCATCCAAGTAATCTCTCAGCAGGCTCAAATAATTGCCCTCTTGCTTTATTATACTACTGCGTTGCATCCCGGATGTCCTCAATGTGAATGGCCCACAAATAATGCATTATACCGTCTCTTGATCTTGGAATTTTATATGCCAATGCGTATCCGGCACATAGCTGTTGTCTACGCGCCTGGGCCTGCAAGAGGGTTTCCTGTGCCAGCTTTACCGCCTGCACACTTTCTGCAGTTGGCGCAACTAGCGCTTCAGCTTCCTGAAGACTTTCAACTGTTTTCAATTGCTGTACGTATTGCCCTACCCACATGAAACATGACAATGAGATCTCTAGACAGAGAAACTCACTCACCGGCCCAGATCCTCCAGTAGGGTTTATAGCCTGGAGGCGCTGGTAAAAACTCATTTAGCAGCTGCGGCTTGTCGACGTTATTGGCGGTGCTGGGTGTGTTCAAGCAATGACAATTCAAGCAGTATTTGCCCCACGTTTGCTGAGGTTTCCGGTATTATTAAATGTGCTAGATTCGTTTATGGTTAAGAAAATAAAAAGAAAGAAATATAACGAAATGTGGGTGTTGCAAAAATTCTGCAAGACGATATCTCTCTCTTACTCTCAACTTACACTGGCGTTTTTTGCGCAGCGTAAAGTTTGACAAGGCATAAAATTCAAAATATATAAAGCGCTTATCACACAAAGCCGCAATTTTTAGGAGTAAAGCCGGCACGCAGCAAAGAATAGCCAGTAACTTTTTTTACATTTTTCAAGCTGAACAATTCAGCGCCAATCTGTTGCACAAAAGGCCAAGTCGGATCAACATAATAATTTTGCTTTTGCTGAATACCTCGTTGGACAAATGTTATTAAAATACTGGCATAATGTTGTAAAAAAATGAAAAATGCTTGTAAAACTCCAAACAACATTTCAAGCGCAACCATTGACAGACCCGTATCAAATGGTGGGTACTATTTAAAAACCCACGGGATTATTCAATGCTACGCAGTAGTAACTAATGTTTCTTGCAAAGCAGCATACCGACAATCATAGGCCATGTCGAGCATCTTAATATTTTGACTATAAATTATATTAAATTTGTAAGCAAAAGTAAAAACAATACCGACGGCTTGGCGGAGCCGATAAAATATACGTTCCGCGTTGGATGGGATCCAACCATCAACGCGGACGTTTATCGGCTCCAGGAGGAGGCTTACGCGAACCTCGCCGGCATCCAGGACATCGCGACCAAACTCTGAACACTTGTAATATCTACAGATTACACGTAATAGTACGCGCTTTAAGCAAGGTCAATGTAATAATTAGCAATAATATAAGGAAGAATTAAAGAAAAAAATGAAGAAAGCTGAATAAAAAAATTGTGTCCACGCTGCTCTAAATTTAAATAAGCGCCAGTGTTGTTTGTTGTCAAAGCCTTAAAAGCGGACGCGGTGCCGGCTTGGCACACGCCGATTGAACTTTTTGATCACACTGTTCAAATGACAGCAGCAGCACGCGGCGGCTGACAAAATATGTAAACTTTTATCTGTGCTTAAAAATGCCGTTGCAAGGCTGTGTAAGCTTAAGTCGCAGAACACAGCGAAGCGCACAGCCACAGACAACCTACGCTCGCAACTGGCAATGATGGGCGCCAAGCTGGCCAAGTATTCAAAACTCTCTGAAACGCTCTACAACCTGTCGCGCCTTCCACATTAGCACTTTTATTGTTATTTTAGTACACTGCATTGTCATTTATATTCTGTTGATATCTCTGGCAACAATCACTATTGTCTAGTAATACTGCGCTTTATTCATATACCACGCAGCCTGTTAAACATGCGCCAGCGGATCATTCCTGCACTCGCCTACACCGCCTAGAGCTAAAAGTATGGTTGAGCCATCTCCAACGTTTTCTTCGGCAAACGAGTGGTGCACGTTAATCGGCCTGCCGTCTGGATGCGTAACCGCAATTTCTTTTGTGATTATCAGTTCTCGGTGGCCCACGCCTTTCAACGAGGTTTCTCCGACTAGCGAGCTGCTGCAAACGATTTTGGAAAGCTAAACACATACACGGTTTCTTGATTAGTTGATTGTGCATGGATAATACACAGTAGTCAGGATTACATTCAAACTTACTTCTAGTCCATTGACCTTGACCTACAGCGTGAATATGGCACAACAACACTGTTAGTCACAAAATGCTTATTAACATTATCTTTACACAGCTTTAATTTGTGACACTTGCGGTTATGGCGATGTCTGACATGAGTGTAATAAATGGATATGTCTAGAAATAATAAATAAGAATAAAATTATAATTAAAAAAGAACAGACAGCAGCGGCTCTGCTTAACCTTTTATAGTTTGTTAAATCCGTACACTTACGTAGCTCTAATTGTTCACACGGACGCCTAAGACTCTGCGAAGTAAAGACTTGAAGCCTGCAAAGAAACCCCCGGCAAACCTTTGCAATAATTTTCACTGCAACCGCTTCTCCCGGGAAGCCTGAGAACCAACCACGCTTTTGCGGTTGCGGCCGCACCATGGTCAAGCGTTTAAGCTTGGGCGCAAAATATTTACGGATTAGACGCTCTACTGACTTGCTGGCCAAGTCAAATAATATGGCGTGGTGGCCGTGAAGTTTTGCATTGCAGCTTTATCAAGCTCTAAAAATGTGACAGTTGCCGGTTGCATTTGCTGCTAGCGGCAAACAGAGCTTGCTAGCGGGTGTACGCTGTGATGTGTTGCGCAATCCAAGCTTACACAGCCTTGCAACAGCATTTCCAAGTAAAGATTAAAGTTTACGTACGTTGTCAACCGCCGCGTGCTGCTGCTGTCATTCGTTCTGAAAAGCTATCACATACAGTGTGATCAAAAAGTTCAATCGGCGTGTGCCAAGCCGGCACCGCGTGCGCTTTTAAGGCTTTGACAACAGACAACACTGGCGTTTATTTAAATTGGGAGCAGTGCGGACGCGGAATTTTACTTGTTCTGAATAGTTTTCTTTACTGTTCTTAATCTAATTGTTACTTATTCTATTGCTTGTCTGTAGGTCTGCTTTGTCATGTGCTGTAGGTTTGTAATACAAACGCTTTGCAGTTGTGCACGCCGCTTGTCCATTCCGTGAACCGTAGTATTGTCTTGGCCATGTTAGCGACCTCTGCTTCGAAGAAGGCTGTCAAGTGCGATTCGCACCCGACAAGTCTGTCCTTGTCACGCGGCATTTCCGGGCGTGCGCAAAGGGTCGTAGTGATTGTATCGGCCCCTGGCAGCTCCAGCACCTTTAGCCGAAACTTGTCAATGGCGTCGTTTATCGACGCTGCCTGCCGAACAGAAATTGTGCTCTCGATGGGCCTTGCAGGGCCTTTGTGCAGGCTCGGCAGCGTGCCTGGGGCACGTACAGTGGCTTTAAATAGTGTATTAATAAACGAGTCATATTCAAACGCTTATATCTCTAGAAGAAATAAAGCTAAAATATGAAAATTTAACCACTAATGCTACGCTGGCAGGGCTTTCTAATAAAATTAAATTGGTAACTGTAACTAATATTCAGATCGAGTAATCACTTACAAAACGCGAGCGTGCAAAACGATATACTTTTGGGGCCACTGTACACTCCCGACAGGCCCTCATCGATGCAAACGGGCTTCCTCGAAAAAAAAGCGGATTTCCTTGTCTTGAGGCGAGCCGGCGCAGATAGCCTTCTGGACGCACGCAACCACGGCGTCGACAGCTTGGTGTAAGGCGGCACAAACGGCTGCGTGCTTATCTTTCTCGTCTGCGTATTTCTGTAGCGCTCGCTCAAGCGCCAGCTGCGCATTTTCGCGTTTTTCAACTGCTTGCAGCAGCCGCACACTCGCTGTTTCCTCGTTGAACGACGCGTTTGCGTTAACACGGTTCTCGTAGGCCCTAGCCATTATTGTGACTATATGCTCTGTACTGTCGACAGATATCAATGCCTTTTCGACGGCCAGCGCAAATGGCGCATTGGGCGCATCGGGATTGGCCCGCGCTTCAAATGCGCTCAGCCGGTCTATCACCGTCGCGGCATCCTCCAGCGCAAATGCGACTTGGTCGCTGGCCCTGGCTTCCTCGTGGCGAGAGCGCCACGAGTCGGCCCAGCACTGCCACCGGGATTCGTAGCCCGGTGGCACGGGCGGGAACCCCTTTGGCAGTTGCGGCTCACTGGGTTGGTTGCAGCTGCTGCAGATGTTTAGACGCTGGCGCTTTGGGCCACGGGCACGGTCGTTGTTCGGCGAGTCGTCCAGCTTCCGTGATTGCTTGAATCCCATTTTGAATGCTAATTGCCGAAATTGGAGAGTGCGATGTGTGGTGTGGAGCTGTGGCCGAGAATACCTGCCCGCAATTTAACCGTGCAGTTTTTGCGCAGCACGCCGCCAAATGCGAGAATTTTATGGCCATAAATCAGCGACAAACGCACTGGCATCATGCGGCGGCGTGGAACGAGCATGCGTTCGGTACAATTGGCATGATGTCCAATAATTTTAGAACAGAACAATAGACTGCCGATCGGCTGCGTTATTGCACTTTGCGCTAAAGATGCATGCTGCGGAATTCCCAGTGTTTGTCGGCTTAATGAAACTGCGCATGCGCAGCACAGTTTAGCCAGCAATATTAACTACAGCGTTTACGCTGCCCAGCACATTAACGCTGAGAGTTGCAAGCAAAGGTTATCTGTTTGCACTGCGCTACGAACGCGCGGCTAAAGCCAATTGCAACTGGGAAATACGCAGGCAGCGTGTTTGCTTGATAATAAAATTCACAAGCCTAATTAACACGCGTATAGCGGGGGCAGAGCTAGAGCAAACATTGGACTTTGATTCCAATGTTGCTGTCACTTGCACGCATTCAAGCTAGAACAGTGCTGCGTGCGTTCGCTTGGGTTTTGGGGGTCTAGTTGACATTATCATATTGCTTATTATTGTATACTTGCTCTCGTGTTATTCATATGACGGAACACTGCCCGACGTTTCCGGGGGGGTTCCCGCCCGCGCCACCGGGCTACGAATCCCGGTGGCAGTGCTGGGCCGACTCGTGGCGCTCTCGCCACGAGGAAGCCAGGGCCAGCGACCAAGTCGCATTTGCGCTGGAGGATGCCGCGACGGTGATAGACCGGCTGAGCGCATTTGAAGCGCGGGCCAATCCCGATGCGCCCAATGCGCCATTTGCGCTGGCCGTCGAAAAGGCATTGATATCTGTCGACAGTACAGAGCATATAGTCACAATAATGGCTAGGGCCTACGAGAACCGTGTTAACGCAAACGCGTCGTTCAACGAGGAAACAGCGAGTGTGCGGCTGCTGCAAGCAGTTGAAAAACGCGAAAATGCGCAGCTGGCGCTTGAGCGAGCGCTACAGAAATACGCAGACGAGAAAGATAAGCACGCAGCCGTTTGTGCCGCCTTACACCAAGCTGTTGATGCCGCGATTGCACGCGTCGAAAGCCAGCTAGCACACTCATAGTATAATTCTGTTAATAAACATGTGTTTTGGTTAAAAGTTAGTTTTTATTGTGTTGGATTAAACAAAAACCTATTTCGATAACTTTCTTATTATTACATATAATAATGGCTAAATTTTGGCGGTAGGTGTTTATTAATATTACGCCAACAAATCCAAATAAAGATGAAAAGTAAACTAGGCTGCCAACGAAATCTTTACCTGGCAGTTGCGGCTGGGATTTCCTGGTCCAAAAGTCGTATATGCTGACCCCGGAATGCTTTGTGGACACACGGCGTCATCCTTTGGCGCAATGCGGTGCGGGCCGTATTGTGCGTTCTCAGGCAGATCAAAGTTGTACTTGCGCAACAAGTTTGCCAGCATTGTATAAAGCTCAATCCACGCCAAGTTGCGACCGGTACACATGCGCACACCTGTGCTAAACACCAGGACATCGCGCTTGCGCAACTCGGCATCCGGACCCATAAACCGCTCGGGGTTGAACTGGTGCGGGTTGTGCCAGATGTTAACGTTGCGGTGGCAGGCGGCTAGCGAGATGCAGATGTCGGTCCCGGCTGGCAAGTGGTAAGCATCCACCAGCACAGCACCTTCTTCGGGCACTGCCCGCGGCAGGTAACCCGATACGGCTGGATGCAGGCGCATGGACTCGTAAAACACTGCGGTCAGATAGGGCAGCTGCGCGCGCGCTTCATCGAAGCCGATTGGTCGTGAGTTGTCGGGAAACGCCTGGCGAATATCCTGCTGGAGCCGCTGCATCACCTCCGGATGGTGCAGCAAGTGCATCAGCGTCCACGACAGCGTGTTGCTCGTAGTGTCGGTGCCGGCAATCAGCAGCAGCAGAATCTCGGCAGTCAAGTGCGGGCCGGTCACTTGCTGGCCAGTAGCCGGGTCGTGAGCCTCAATCAGCCTCTGCAGAATGTCAACCCGCTTGCTACCACCGGTTTTCTCGTTCTCAGCGTGCCGGCGGGCAATTGCCTCCTCGGCAACCTGGGTGACGTACTGGCGGCCGTCAAGCAGCGGCTTGGCAATCCACGGATACCGACCCAGCAGCCCAAAGCAGCTGCGCATGACCACAAAGGCCACATGCCTGTGCAGGCCGTCGATAATGCGCCGGTCGCCGTTCTTGATAATGCCAAAGCTGTGGCCAAACCCCAGCACGCTGATAATGTCCACAGCCGCTCCGTGGAACCCGTAAAAGTAGTTGACCAGCGCGTGCTTCTGGCCGAGCAGCTGCCGATCCCACTCGCCGATCAGAGCCGCAGCGCCGCTCTCAATGACCTTGTCTTCGAGCATGCGCATGGTGGCCATCGAGTATGTCGGCCCCATCTGGCGCCGCCGGGTCCGGTTCAGCTCCGGATCAGTCGACGAAAATGTGGTCGGCGGCAAAAACAGCCCGCGCTCGTAGTGCTTGCTCTTGCGGAACTTGTGCGTGGCCAGGATCCGCCGCAGCTCAGACACGTTGCAAACCGAGACTTGGTTGTAACCCACACGCACCACCTCGCCGTACTGCTCGTGGAGCCTCATGGTGTACGTGTGGTATCTGCCGCAGAACGTGTGGAATAGAAAGGGCAGGTTGGTGAACGCATTCAGACGCGGGCCGGGAATCTTACAGAGCGGCGTAAACACCGCCCGCCGCACCGCGCGTCCAATAAAATATACGGCATATATGGCCAGGATGTAGGCAATAACGCAATATGACGTGTCCATTTTAGAACAGGTAGAATATACTGAGTAATCCGAAGAAAAAAAGGTGAAGAGGGAGGATGGCGAGGGGGGTGCCCGCCGTTTTTGTCTCTGGGGATTGCATTTAGCTCCATCCGAGCATCCGCTCTCCTCCAAAGCCGCGCATCACACAATGCGGGTCCCTTTTTTCTTCTTCGGCAAACCCGGGTTTCCCGAGCGTTGTCAATTGCGAATCGACCTGTACGGTGTGTGGGTGTGCTCGAATGCGCCTAAATGAACAATGGCTCGCATTTTTCTCAAGTTACCCGTTTATTGTACAAAAGTCATGAGAACCGCTGGCCGCAAAAAAAGATAAACGTGCACTATATGCCTAGGTCACCAGAGAATGGAGCTGCACGGTGTCCAGATGGCGGGCGTCGACATGAGGCAGCTTGGTCGCCTGCACCTTGACAATGGTGGCACGCAGGTCGTCGACATACTCCGCTTGCGTGCTGATGCGCAGAATGGACGGAATGCGGGCCGCAGCGTACGCCGTCTTGGACAGCGCACGGCGACTGCGATGGGGCGACAAATCAACCAGCCGCACGGCCAGCTCTTCGAGCGACGAACTCAACGTGGCTCGCGTAAAAATGCCTGGGTACTTTTTCGGGTGCACGCTGCGGCTCAGGTACTCGTGCGCGGCGCTCATCACGTTGGTAATCTCCAGGTATAGCGAGCGCAGCTGCGGAAGCTCGAATAGCAGCTTGGCAACCTCCATTGCACGCATGCTAATCCCCAGATGCAGGCGCTGAAGCTGGTTCAGGTTGTAGTGCTGGCTGGGCAGATCAACCTGGTAGAGAATTGACGATGTGACCAGTGACAGCGAGCGCAACGTGGGCATCTTCTCAGCAAACGCGCAGGAAATCCACGCCTCCTCGTCCTCCGACTTGCTGGCGTGGGGCGCACGCGGAACGTCAATTATTGCTGTCTGCAGGCTGGTAAACACGCCAAGCGACAGCTCAAAGAACCGATGCGGACACTTGCGGAGCTCCAGATAGCGCAGTCGCGCGCGTGGAAAGTTCTCCAGAAACAGCAAAATGTTGTACGGGTAATGCTCCACGGTCAGCGACTCGAGCCTTGGGAACACTGGATAGATGCCGTTGACAACGGTGTTCTCAGGCCCCGGGCTGGCGTGCTGCCGACTCGCGTGTCGCGCCTTGCGCCGGCTGTCGCTGGCCCGTAAACATCGTGGAAGCCCAAATACCAGCCGAAGTCGCCGCAAGCACACAAAGTCGGGCGCAGTGAATATGTCGGGGTTGCCGCTTGCCCCATTGATGCCAAAGAATTGGCTCCAAATGTTGTCCGGCTCGATGGGCCCAATATCCAGCTGCACCAGCAACTCGGCAAAGACCCGCGGCACCGTCAGCGGCATTAAATGCTCACGCTGGCGTTCGCTGTCCTCAGATTCCTCGCCGCTACTAGCTATCGAGTCGTTGTCCGTAAGCAATGCGTGCATTGCCAAGGTCGGATCCACGGTGCTCATGGTCAGTCGCTTTAGCAAATACGCACTGCCGTGAAATCCCAGCTTGAGTGGACCCTGCGCAACCGCAGTCAAACTGTTCAAATAAGGCATGCGCTCGTTGATCAGGTCGTCCAGCGCAAACAACCCAAAGCTGTCGCAAGTACCCGATAGGGTGTATATACGCTCCAGATTGGGCATGGAGGCAATCAAATGCCGATTGACACTGTCAATAGGCTCATCCTGGTCCCGCAACGCCGGCTCCTCGTTCTCTGGACCCAGCGGGTGGTAAAAGTACAGCGTGTCGATTGATGGCCATTCAAAGCCAGCAAACTCGCTGGCTACCAGGCACTCGTCCAGATCCTCGGGCATCATGGAGCCAATAGAGAACACGGCCAGCCGCGTGGTTTTGGGCGCATAGCCGCTCTCCAGCACCAGCCGCACGTTGGTCCGCACGCGGTGCTCGCCGCTAGCCGTCATCACCGTGTCGCTGGCACCTACTGCCACTACCGCCGTGCGGTAGAACAGTCCGGCTGCGCGTTTCCGCCACGCATGACTGACCGACAGACAAGCCAGCATCGCAAACTGCCCGATCGGCAGCACCATCTGCTCGGCTCTGTGGTCGCCGCACAGCCCCGTCCAGAACAAATACTCAAATATGCGCGTCAGGACCCGCGGCGGCAGTGTGTCAAAGTCGCAGTGCATTGCGCAGCGGTGCCCAAATTTACAATAATACTACAAATAGAAAAAAGAAATAGCAAGTCAAACAGCTTGGCCCTGTGACGACATCGAATACGTCAAAGTCTAGATCCAAGCTAGATTCTCTGGGGAGCCTAACTGATCAAGCTCTTTACCGTCTTTCTTTCTCGCTGGCTCTTTAATTCACCTGTACTTTAATTTTTCCACTCGTTATTCTTGTAAATGCAACACTTTGCGTGGCTGCGGCTCGGGCTGTGCGCGTTGGCGGCGGCCAGCGGTGTGTCGGGGCTGACAGGCAGCAAGTTCCGGTTCAAGCTCAATCAGCTGTACGAGGTCAGCATTGGTCTTGAGAACCTGCGCGGCACGCCAGCGGCCTTTGGCGACTTTTACGGCACCCAGCAAACCGACCTGTTTATAATCTCGTCCGACCAGTCTACAGTCGAGCTGTGGGAGTGGCAGCGGTCTGCCAAGAACTTTGCTCACAAGGAATCCGCCGACATTCGAGTCGATGGGCTGCTCATCAGCAACGTTATCCCGGGCGACTTTGACATGGACGGCCACTTGGATTTGCTGGTGCAGGGGAAGGCAAAGTCGTCGGGCCAGGTGTCGATGCTGGTGTACCGGGGCGACGGCGAGATAGGGTTCCAGGCGGCAGGCGAGCTGCCCGCGGCCGCCGACGCACTGCCATTTGCCTTTGACTATAGCGGCACCGGGCGCATCGACTTTTTGGGCGCGTCGTGGGATCAGCACAGCAACACATCGGCGCCGCCGACCTGGGTGTGGTCAAACACAGGCAACGACAGCGGTGACGGTTCGTCAAAGCAGCCGCCACAAACAACGGCCAGCGCGCCTGCTGAGAGCGATAGCAGCACTCAGCGGCGACGCGACAACCAGGATCTGTTTACATTACGGCCATTCGAGTCACCGTCGACCGAGAACGGCACGCAAATGTGCCAGCCAGCCAGTCCGCACTCGAGCGCATTTGTCGATCTGGACGGCGACTGTCTGGCCGATCTGTTTATTGTGTGCCAGGGCAACGAAGAGTACCAGATATGGACCAACTCGGAGTCTGGGTTTGTATACTCGCAGACAGGCAAGCTGCCGTCCAACGCCGGCCCGGTGTCGTTTGCCGACATGAACGCCGACGGCAGCCTCGATATGGTGATCCCGATTATGAACAAGCCCCAGGTGTACATCGTCTACAACCAGCAGCGACCGCTGTGCGTGGGCGCGCGCAAGCAAGAGGGGTGCCGCAAGTTCAAGCGGATATGCGAGGGCGACTCGGAGTTTAGCTTTTCGCTGGCCGATGCCCACATCGTTGACATATCGGCGATGTGGCACGGCGAGACCCTGCAGGACACGCTGGCAGATTTTCAGGGGCCGACGGCGCCGCCTGCGGTTAAAGTGGGCGACTTTGATCTGGACGGGTACCCGGACATGGCGATTGTGACCAAGAACAACAAGGAGTCGCGGGTGCGGCTGCTGCGCTCTATGCCCTGCGACGGATGCAAGGCCGGCAAGAACGAGCAGCTCGACCGCCGCGACTATGCATCGGTCACCGATGGCGTGGCGGCGCTGGAGCAGTTTACGCGCGTCCAGGACGTGGCCTTCTTTGACATTGACGGCACGGGCACGCTGGATCTGCTGGTCTACTACATCGACAAGGCCGGCAAGAAGCGCGCGGGCTCGGTGTACAACAACTTCTTCACCGACGCATTCTTCATCAAGGCCCTGGCGTGCCCGACGGACAGCGACAAGCATGTGCGCTCGTACTCGGGCTTCCTGCCCGGACCCTCGTTCAAGTACCTGCTGGTCAGCGACTCGGGCAAAAAGCACGTTGCGCAGTCGACGCAGGCGCCGCAGACCGCCTACCGGGCGCTGTTTACGCCGTACACGGTCATTGGCATTGGCCGGACCAACAACTACATTGAGGACTTTTCGGTGGGCTCGACCAGCCCGCTGGGCCGCCATGAAAAGTCGTTCGAGGGCCTGATCCCGAACTCGCAGGTCGTGGTGTTTCCGCGCAACTCTACCGGCGACTGGCGGCTGGAGCTGTACATGAACCGGTCCGAGTCGACGCCGTACATTCTGGCCACGCTGCTGTCGTCGATGGTCGTGCTGGCGATCACGGTGTTTGTGCTCAACACGTTGGAGCGCAAGGCCGATCAGCGCGAAAAGCAGCGTGCACTGCATTCGATCAATTTTGATGCGCTGTAAGAAGAGTAAGCTCTGCTTTCACAAGTACCTGAAAAATAGAAGAGAAAAGAGGAAACGGACATAGAAACCACGTAATGGAAGGAATCTGGGGGGAAAAAACTACAGCTCAGTCCTTGTTTTCAGTATCGGATCCAACGTTCGAGGCCGAGTCGAGAAAGTCGGTCTGCTCGGACAGCGAATGCCGCGGCACCGCGGTCTTTGGCTGGTGGATCTGCGCGCCCGCCGGCATCATGCCTGGCTTGCCGGCCGATAGCTTGCGCTGCAACAGCGGAATTTGCCCACTGCCCGTCGAAGCCAGCGGTGCTGCCCCAGGCACCGCGGAGGCCTTGCCCGTCGACTTCTTGCGCTGCAGCAGATTCGGAATGTTTTCCACCGGGGGCTGCGCCTCGCCTCCCAGATCCACCGGCGCATTGGCCGCCTGTGATGCCGCCGCGGCGCTGTGGTGCGGAACCGTGGCTGGCGACGGGTGCTCATCGCCCACCCTGTCTATGTTGCTTCCGTCATAAACCCCGGCCTTTTTCAACGCATAGTCACCACTGTCAAAGTACTTGCGCTCCTTCAGTCCCCGGCCGAGCATCTTTTTGCCCAGCATGTTGCCGTACTTTTTCGACAGCTCGCTATTGCTCGGCATAGACTACTGCATTTAAAGCATACTCAATGGTGCCGATTAGCCAACGCGTTTACGCAAATGCACAATGGCCTCCTGGCTGAGCGAAACCGCCAATAGAAGATACGTACCGTGTCTGCTGGCGCTTTACCCGTCGAACTCATTTTTTCTGGTCTGTGAATATATCCTCGCGTCTTGCGGTTTCGAATCGAAATGTCGAATTGGAAACGACTAATAGAGTACACTTGCGTAGCAGCAATTCGCCTAAAAAGGAATTCCTTAAAGTATAGCAATAAAGGAAAGAGAAGACGAAAAAAGGGTGTCTTTTTAAGGGGAAGTATTTTGTGCGAAACAGCTCCACCGATCCCAAAAACACGAGCGAGTCTGTTGTGATCCAAATAAGCGGGTTTTCAAAAATATTTTGAAGAGAAGGGAGAAAAAAGGGGGAGAGGAAAGGCAACGGCGCTCGCGCAACTTGGGATGGCCGATGCGTGGAACCCTGATCCCAAAAGCGGCACAAAAATTGGAGAGCGTGACCAGTGACGAGCCAATGCCGCCGGTTCGCCGAGCCGGCCTCATGCTGCCTGCATTGACCAGTCTCCTCAGCGCTGCACCGTTCCTTATTTCCGCTCTTTTGCTGGCTTTGCTGTTTGTTTACTTCAAGATGCACTCGAAGCCGCCGTCGCCGGCAACGCCCGCGTCGCCTGTGCCTGCCGAAGACCCGCTGCTGCAGATGCTCTGCTGCCTCGGCGAGCCCGAGCCGCTCGATTCCCTGTACGCGCTGTTTTGCAGCTCGTCGGACATTCGCGCGTCGCTCCGGCTGCTTCCGCCCGCGTATATGGATGCCCTGTACGTTGCCACTGCGGCCGCCCGCGAGGCTGCGGGGCTGGCGGACAGCGCACGGCCGGCGGGGAGCCTTGACGCCTCGGGAACCGACCTGGAGCGGATATTGACCAACGCCGCACTCGCAGGCAGCGATTCTGCAGCCGCCATGCTTGCGAGTCTGCTGGACAATGACGATGCAGCCAGTGTAGTGACCCGGCGGATATCGCCACAGGAGACAGCTACCATTGCCTTGCTTCCCCGAGTTAAAAGCCAGTCGCCTGAACTTGACAGCTTTGCCCGGCTGTTGCGGATTCTGAACCAGCGCGCGGCCGCTTCGGCCAGCCGCGACGACAAGTGGGTCGGAAATTTGCTGGTGGCGACGACAGAGGCGGTTGCCGCTATCCCTAAAACGACAAACGATAGCAGCGGCTCGCAGGTGCTATGTCTGCTGTCGCAGCTGCTTTCTGAGCACTGGAGCGAGGCGGCAAAGACGCTGGTATCGCTGGACTCGCTACGACGGCTGGTGCGACACCTCATCAAGCTGCTTGGCCGGCCGCCGCCACTGATTGCTGCGCCCGCGCTGCATGCTCTCACGCGTATTCTCCTCCATCCACACGACACGGCCGCCGACGGCACAGTCATTCAGACTCCGTTGACCAAGCTGGCCGCCGACCCGGGCGGCAAGCTGTTTGATTCGACACACATGAATCAAACTCTGGTGCTGGTTGCAGACTTTTGCCTAAACTGCCACGCTGCCAGTGGCGGTGCAACGGAGCCCGATGCGGCGAGCATGAGGGCCACGCTAATTGACAGCGATCTGTGCGTGCTGGATGCGGTAACCGGGTTTATCGACGCCATTTCCAATGCGCCTACCACAAATATCCGTGAGCGCTTCTACCACAGTCTTGCCATTGTGCCCGCAATCGACCATTTGCTTTCTATGGCCGAGCTTGACCGGCGCTACCTCAACCCGCTACTGCGCATTGTCAACTCGATCCTGACAGGTGCTGGTGGTGACATGGCGCTGCCACTGGTTGCGTCGCTTGTGCAATCAAACGCATCCGAGTCGGCGTCAGCTCTCACACAGGACACCGCTGGCTACGAGCCATCAGTCATCGACAGCATGGTCTACATGGTAATTTCGGGAATCGACGACGTTGTTGACACGTCGCCGCGGTTTGTACTGCCGCCAGTGGAGCTCGATAGCCGGGACTCTGAAAAGTCGTTGGCGCCAATCCAGCCCTGGCCACGCGTGTCCAGCGAAGAGGGCGGCTGCGGCTGGTTTGTCAACTGCTCACGACAGCAGCGCCAGTCGGTGTTACGCTTTTTGCAGCTAGTGCTGCCGATGCAGACGGGCCAGGAGCAGCTGTGGATGCGTGAGCTGTTTGCATCCGCCCTGCAAGTGCTCCACGACTTTATACAGCCGTCAACGTCGCCTCAGGAAGCAGCACACAGCCCGTTTGGCGTAGACAGCTGGAAAGCTGAGCCAGATAGCCGCGAGAGGAACCTGGGTGTCTGCAGACAACGGGCGCGTGCCGAGTGTCATGCGCTGGCCATTGGCTGCTACTACTGGACGGTAAAGCCAGTGCTCTCGTTTGTCAAGGACCTGGTTGGGCTGTCGCCGGCGGCGGCCGCGTACTGGCGCGACCTGACTGCTGATGGCAAATTGGCGGAGGTAATGGCGTGGGCTGTGCGCGTGCGCCAGAAGACGGCCAACATGCCCGAGTATTTTTACGGCTGCAGTCTGTTTGGCGACATTGGTGACATCCTGACGTGGGCAAACCGCAGCCAGCATACCGAGCTGCCTTCCAAGCGTCCGCGGCGTTCTGCCGCTAGTGTGCAGCCGAGCGTTGCCACACCGTCCGACTCATCGCCGTCGTCTAGCTCCACCTCTCCTCGGCTTGATTGTGAGGTCATTGCGATCGACGAACTGCGAGCCGCTAGCGCAAGCACTGGCTTGGGCGCAACTAGCACTAGCGAGCTGGCGCCCGACTGTGGAGTAGATGCTGCCATATTGGTCCAGGCAGCGGTGATTCGGCACTGGGCACGCTCATGCGAATTCGAGCTGGCAGCCACGTTGGAGCTCTCCTGTGGCATCTCGTTCAACGACATTCCTGGCATCAAGCACGGATCGAATACGCTGGCCCAAGTCCGACAAGCCCAATTGACAGTGGCGATGCCGGCAGACAGCCATTGTCAGCAACACGTTGCTTCCCCGTTCCTCGAAGGGCTGCGGATGGCGGCTATGGTGCAGAAACAAGCATCACAGCAGCACATAGTCGGTCAGACGGAATTTGCACACCAAATACGCGACCGCGAGAACAGCCTGGCTGCCGCAGAGCTGGATAACGCGCGCTTGCACGACGAGTTACAGCAGCTGAAGACACAGTCAGCGCAGCAACAAGCGCAGCACGCTCAGCAGCAACAGAACATGGACGCCGCAAACCGTGAGCTGGAAGCATCGGTAGCTGAGCATCGCCAGCGGCAAGTGCAGCTGGAGACTGACGCAAGCGAATGGAAGGACGAGTGCATTCGTACGCGCGATTTCCTGGAGCAGAGCGAAGCATCAGGGCGCCTGGCCCACGAGCAGCTGGCTAAACTTACTGCCGAACACGAGCAGCTGCAAGACACACACGCAGCAAACCGCTCGGAGTGGGAGCAGCAGCAGCGCGCAGCGGCTAGTAGCGCGCAGAAACTCGAATCCGCGCTTGGTGATGCGATTGCGCGGCTGCGTGAGCTTGAGTCGCAGAATGCAGCGGAGCGCACAGCTGCTGACGACCTACGCTCGCAACTGGCAATGATGGGCGCCAAGCTGGCCGAGTATTCAAAACTCTCTGAAACGCTGTACAACCTGTCACGCCTCCCACATTAGCATTTATATTGTTATTTTTAGTACATTGCATTGTTATTTATATTCTGTTGAAAACTCTAGCGACAACCGCTAGTCTCTAGTAATACTGAGCTTTATTCATATACCAGGCAGCCTGTTAAACATGCGCCAGCGGATCATTCCTGCACTCGCCCACACCGCCCAGAGCTAAAAGTATGGTTGAGCCATCTCCGACGTTTTCTTCGGCAAACGAGTGGTGCACGTTAATCGGCCTGCCGTCTGGATGCGTAACCGAAATTTCTTTTGTGATTATCAGTTCTCGGTGGCCCACGCCTTTCAGCGAGGTTCCTCCGACCAACGAGCTGCTGCAAACGGTTTTGGGAAGCTAAACACAAACACGGCTACTTGTTTAGTTGATTGCGCGTGGATAACACAGAGTAGTCAGGCTTATATTCAAACTTACTTCTAATCCATTGACCTTGACCTACAGCGCTAATATAACACAATATTACTGTTAGTTACAAATTCTTTAAAACATTATCTTTACACAGCTTTAAATTGTGACACTTGCGATTATGGCGATGTCTGACATGAATGTAATAAATGGATATGTCTAGAAATAATAACCAAAAAAGAACAGACAGCAACGGCTCTGCTTGGCCTTTTGTAGTTTGTTTAATCCGTACATTCACGTAGCTCAAATGGTTCACACGGACTCCTAAGACTTTGCAGAGTAAAGGCTTGAAATCGGCAAAAAAAAAAGCCGGCAAACCTTTGCAAAAAATGTCCACAGCAACCGCTCCTCCCGGGGAGCCTGGAAACCAATCACGTTTTTGCGGCTGCGGCCGCAACAATGTCAAGCGGGTAAGCTTGAGTGCAAAATATTTACGAATTAGACGTTCTACTGACTTGCTGGCCAAGTCAAATAATATGGCGTGGTAGCCGTGAAGTTTTGCATCGCAGCTTTATCAAGCTCTAAAAATGTGACAGTTGCCAGTTGCCGCCAGCGGCAAAAATAGCTTGCCAGCAGATGTATTCCGTGATGTGTTGCGCAATTTAA